>JAJJMC010011514.1:2536881-2550163 GCA_023531435.1 Papaver californicum
TTTGGGATATTATGGTATGTGTCAAAAAATACATCGACGACATAGCACCATAAAGAAATTTCTCTCAAATGCGCACATCAAAAATAAAAAGTGTTTGAGAATTGTATCAAGTCGACAAAGGATACAAATTCTAGAGAGCATGAATTGCATCATCAAGAGGAATGGGATTATAGCCTATTAAAAGAGTAGGTTGCAGTGGTAACCAACCTAGCGATTGGAAATACCAGGGTCTAGGTTCAAAATGGACAACTAAGTTATGAATTACTTGCCAGAAAACACTTAAGGAGATCTTTTTCTTTCCCATTCCTAGGATGAGTGTCAGTGTTTTCTGTCACAGATGACGATAAGAATTTCTTTTGATGATCCCTATAGATTAGTTTTACTAATTAAAGTATGGCATGATACTTTCAATAGGAGATCACCTATATGAGTGAGACTTGGGGCCGCTTATACAAGAACTATAAGGCTAAGTTAACTTAAAGCACTCATAGAATTCCAGTATTGTTCAGGACCGGAAAGAACGCAACCGAGAACTGAATATGTAACGAAATAAGTTGTGTTATATCTATTGCACTGAATTGTATCATATGGTTGAATAGTTCAAGAAATCACGTTGACTAATCAACCAGTAATCCCGGTAGATAGTCGCTAAGGAAGATTCAAGGCCAATAGCCATCTTTCCTTATGCAATGACGTTTCGCGCACAAACTCTCTAAGATATGTATTAGAGTTTAGGGTTAGAGTTAAGCATCTTGCTTTTCTGTGTGTCAATTTCATTCATGTGGGAGATTGTTGGAAATTTACACTCAAGCCCATGTCCAATATGAATGACAATTATGTTAAGTTGAAACATAATGGAAATCAAATGGACGGTCGAGATTGCATCTAATATGGTAAGTTACGATCTAACAGAACTAATTAATCCATATCCAAGAGATGGAATCTAACGGTCAAGATTTAATCGTTTGAAATTCGTAACAGTTTCTAACCGTTGCAAGTAACTGTTAAGGAACAATTGCATACTGTTTGAAATTGGCAACAGTTTGTAACCGATGCAAGTGACTATTCAGAACAGTACGTCTATTTGAATTAGTGACAGTTTATTAGAAACTGTCGCGAAGTGACTGTTTGTCACATCAATTTGAATTGGTGACAGTTTGTTACAAACTGTTGTGACTGTTGGGAACAGTCATACCCTTTAAATAGCAATGGTTGTAACAGTTGCAACTGTTATTAACCATCACGAAAGGTGTTGTTTCAAAATCTATATAAACTCACCTTCTTGTTGAGTTTTAGACACAAAAATTTGGTTTCGACACAAAATTTTGGTTTATTCCATTTGATATTTTGAGAGTCTGTAAAAGAGAGATGATGCTACATTAATCTGCATTTGTTGTTTGGCGTTTATCGAAGTGTTGTTGAATTGGCAGTAATAATACATAAGTTGTATTATTGTCAAAATCGGTAACGATGATTTTCCAACAAGCACTAAATTAGAAATTCAAAATAAAGATTAACACAAATCTAAAGCCTCTGAAAGTATATACAAGAACACCTCTCAGATAATACATGACGATAGCCATGCACCACCTGTATCCGCGTTCCCGAAGGTAGCCCTCCATTTCAAGAAGATTCGCGACAATCCCGAAATAAATATTAGAGAAACCTAACCTGCCCGCGAACATACTTTGTACTTCAAGCTTTCAAATCTAGAAAAGGCCATCGTCACGTGCACTACTTGTTAGAGATAAATGCTCGGTTGAACCTATATTCCTTGGTATGTCAAGCACTAGTACAAATTTGGGCTTCCGTGACAGTTCAAAATTCTTAATCATGACAGTTCAAGAAATACCTGTCACAAAAGAATAAGCTACGAGATATACGCGGCAGTTTCTTATAAAAACTCACACTAATAATGGTACAAAACTGTGACAGTTTATTAACTGTTACTTAATAATTATACCATGACAGTTTTTGTAGAAAAATGTTAGTGTATATTGATGTACAATAACAGTTATAAACTGTTACGACTCTTAAGCAATAGCAACAGTTTTATATAAGAACTGTTATAGATGTGTACAGCTATATATGACAGTTTCTGTCAATTAAATTCATTTTCATTTATACTGACAGTTTTGATCAAAAATAGCATTGTTAGTTTTAGTTCTTAGTTAGTTTTAGTAGTGGGTCTCTTCACCTCTTATCTCATTTAACTTAAAAGAAGATTTCTCACCCAAAAAATATCAGACAAATCGCATCTCAAGATTTTTCACCCAAAAAAATAAGGCAAATCCCATCTCTCTCTTCTCTTGGTTTTTTCTCTTACAAAAATCTGGGTTTACTTCAATCAACACAAAACAACTTTGTTGTTAGGTTAGGGTAAAAAAAAGGGATTTTCATTTACTCTTAGGTATTTTAGATCTGGGTTTTATATGCTCTAAATCTCTGAATCCTTTTTTGTCCAATAAGTATGTTGCATCAGTAAACTTTGGGTATTCAAAGTTTGGAGTTTTATGATGCAATCATCATAGTGAACATTCTTATCACTCTCAATTTCACCGTGAACTCACACCATGAACACTTTCTCTCCCAGCTTTAATTTCAGTTTTCCCCTAAAAGGTCCCCATCTTATCAATTTTCTATTGACAAAGAAATCAATTTGATTATGAGATAGTAATATCTTCGATTGATAATCTAGGGTTGAACATTTAATTTTTATTGGAAGGTAATTAATTTGTTTCTTATTTTACCAGATCTAATTTTAGGGTTCAATCACTGGGTTTTGAAACTGATTCGGCAAAGAAAGAAGTCTGATTAAGTTTTACCATTTTGTTCTCAGGATTTGATGCAAATAAAGAATGAGTAGAGATTGTATAGTTCGCCCGAATTGATTGGTTCAAAAGATGTTGCTGCTACAAAAGTGAGTTGATTATATTCTCCTTCATAAATCAGAACATTATTATAGTTGAACGGGAAAAGCTACAAATTCAAATTCTACATTTCGGTATTACTTTCTTACCTTGTTTCATGGTTTTTTTGTTTAATGAATTTTAGTTGTTTGCGGAAATGACTTCGTGAATATAGAGTCGAATATTAGTTATACAAGAATTTTTCAATCTGATACTAATTTTGCAGTTTAATGCACCCGATCATTATGTTGGAACTCTTGATTTTCTTTTCTTTTTTAAAGTATAGTTTTAGGGTAACTTTTATAATTTGGTATTGTTTGTTTTAGGTTAGCTATTCACCTAAATTTCATTTCTTCTTTGTAAAAACAAAAAATTCCAATTTTTTCAATTAGGGTTTGTAAAAAATAAATAAATCATGTTTGTTTGATTGAAAGGTTAGGGGTTTCAATCTATGATTGGGATTTGGTTAAAGGGTTCAAAAAAAGGTTGGATTTTATTGATGATGGTTGTACCAACGATTGCACTATATGCAAGTCCACCAAGTAGTGTTGTTTCTAATCCATGTTCAATTAATTCTCATTCTAATTCTAATTCATATGAATTGATGAATTCTCGTTGTTGTTTATCATCTCCATCATCTTCATCTTCTTCATTACATAAACCTGTAGTTGGTGGTCTTTCTTGTTTATTCAGCTCTAATTCTGTGAGACATAATGGAGGTGTTGTTGTTATTAGTGGTGGTGGTTATGATGACTTAGGGATAGATTTAGGATCTTTATTTAAGTATAACAGTAGTAGTAGTAGAGATCATCATTATCATCATAGTCCTGTATCTGTGTTTCAAGGTCTTGTTTCATGTAGTAGTGTTAGTTCTTCTTCGTCCTCTAGGAGTTCTCCAATGAGAAATCCATCTTCTTCAAGTGGCTTGTTTAATGGGTTTGTGAGAAATGCTTTAGATTCTGCTTGTCTTGATTATGATTCACCAAGTTTTAACATAGAAGATTCTACTTTTGCTACTACTACTGGTCTTGTTGATGAGCTTACTTTTAGTATGGTAGGTAATTTTAGTATTGTTGATCCATATGCTAAAGAATTACTAGTGAATGCTCAATCAAGGCATAAGATTTTTTATGAAGATATTGTTGTTAAAGCTTTTCATGAAGCTAAGAAAGCTCACCGAGGACAGGTAATTTTGGTGATCCTTGTGGGAAGTTTATTCAATTTTGTATACAAATTTGATTGTGGGTTTTGAAAATGGTTGTGGTTTTCTTTTGTTATGTTTCAGATGAGAGCAAGTGGTGATCCATATTTGCAGCATTGCGTTGAAACTGCTATGTTGCTTGCTATAATCTGCGTTAATCCTACGGTGGTTGCAGCTGGTTTACTTCATGATATACTTGGCGATTCTTTTATGAGTGTTGATTATATTGTTAGTACATTTTGGGATGGAGTTGCTGATCTGGTTAAAGGGGTATGTTTACTTTTACTTCTCAATGTTAAATGTTTATTGTATAATTTGCATTGTTTTATTCTTCTAATTATGTTAATTTTGTTTGTTTTGTTGGAGAATTGAATAATCGGCCAATGTTTGATTGTTTACCTGACAATTGCTATGTGAAATAGGATTAACACATGAAGGATGATTTTTAGTCTTTGAGGCTTCCCTTTAACTATTTCTTATTTTGCAAAAACTTTCATCTCTTGTGATGTATCTATCATGAATTTCTTTCTAAAACTAAAGGTGTTTTTTGTCCGTTAGAATATTATTTATGTATGCAACTGACTGGATAGATAGTGAATCAATGATCGAGGTGGTGTTTAATATGCTTCACTTTTTATTTTCTGTTAGCTCTGTTTAACTTGTGTCCTAAAGTGCTTATGTTTCTATACTCTTTCTAGGTATCAAAGCTGAGCCATTTGAGCAAGTTTGCACGTGAGAATAATACTGTAAAAAAAACTGTTGAGGCAGATCGCTTACATACTATGTTTCTTGCAATGGCAGATGCGAAGGCCGTTATCATCAAACTTGCAGATTGTATGCATAATATGATGACACTAGAAACTTTGCCTCTGGCCAAGCAACAGAGGTTCGCGAAGGAAACTCTAGAAATTTTGCTCCGTTGGCCAATCGCCTTGGGATCTCCAGTTGGAAGGATCGCTTGGAAAACATGTGCTTCAAGTATCTCAAACCAGACCAGCACGATTTACTGTCGTCCAAGCTTGTGAAGTCCTTTGATGATAAATGATTACTTCTTCAGTATAGAGAAATTGAACAAGCTCTCAAGGATGGAGCAGTTTCTTACCACGTTTTATCCGGGCGACACAAGAGCTTGTATAGCATTTATTCCAAGATGATCAAGTACGTTCTTTTTCCATTTACCATATATTCATCCCTAAAATATATTTTAGTGTTTACGTCCTGTCATTTTAGTATGATGAACTGATATGCATCATTTTTGGTCATTAACATTCTGTTAATCCTAGGAAGAAGCTAACATAGGATCAAATCCACAACATACATGGGCTAAGAGTGATTGTTGAGAACAAGGAAGACTTTTATACAGCACTTAAGATTGTTCATCAGCTATGGCCTGAAGTGCCTGGAAAGTGTAAAGATTACATAATCCACACCAAATTCAACGGGTACGAGTTATATAAGTGTGGCAATTTTAATTAATTAAATTGAAAGACCGTAAAAGTTTGCTGATACTTATAATATTTATTTATTCGTATCTTCAGGTATCAATATCTTCATACTGTGGTAATGGGGGAAGACATGTTTCCTCTGGAGATTCAAATCCGAACAAAGAAGATGCATTTACAAGCTGGGTGTGGATTTGCTGCTCACTGGAGGTATAAGGAAGGTGACAGTGAATATTCCTCATATGTACTTCAGATGGTAGAATGGGCACAATGGGTAGTCACTTGGCAGTGTGAGACCATGCCAAAAGAACAAACTTCTTCCTTCGGTGATGCTGATTCCACAAGGCCACCTTGTCCTTTTCCTTCACATTCAGATGACTGTCCCTACTCTTATGCACCTCAATGCACCCAAGATGGACCTGTTTTTGTCATCATGATGGAGAATGAGAAGGTTTGCACATCTTTTTATTTTTTGGCTTTAGAAAACTTCACATTTCGTGACATTCTTCTTTGTTTCATGTTTCCTTAAATTTAATGAGGATTCAATGTTATTTGCAGAGTCAACTATGATCGATGCATACGTGTTTCCAGGTACGTATGTGTCCATCAGCAATAATATACAACATGTCTATTGTGTATGGACTATGGAGCTTCATACCTTCATCAATGCAATACTCTCATTTTGCTGCATTTGTGAGAATTAGCTATAACATTCATTGTGGTGGATACTACAGGTTTGTCTTGTTTCGTGTGGCATATTCCATTAAGATTACAAAATCCAAAGTCTGTAGTTAAACTTCTAACTCAACAAGTATCTGAGATGGACTGTGACAACTATATGACCAAGTTCTCTGCATCCTAAAATGAATTTTTTTAAGTAGTTTATGGATTTGTTTGTTTGTGTACATAGATGAATAGAGCTTGGGTTGGTTTTGGACAAGCTTCTGAAGGTACCATCAAGAGTAAGATTCATTGTTAAATTCTGTAACTCCATTACTCGATTTTTTGTGTATTGAAATCTATTTACTGAAAATGGAGTGTCATTTTCAGTATTAAATTTATATATTGAGTTGTCGATTGATACGAACCCCAATTTAGGTGGGCGAAATATTATCTTACTGACGAAAGAGTTTTAACAGTTCAATCGATGTGTGAATGAGATTGAAAAAGTGCAAAATTCACTTAAGGTTTGTGAAATATTCAACTTTTGTTGTTATTATATTCTTTTACTAAGTATCAACCTGAAAATCATCAAACAATATGCATCTAGCCCAATTATTATCTTTGACTAAAAACTTGGGCATGAGGATCCAATTGTTAAACAATGTTTACCTTATTCTTAGGAGCACTGATTTTTCCAATAAAAAAACCGAGTCATGAAAATCGAGAAACTATAAAATTGGAATATGTTGTAAATAAATGTAGATTTTGTTTATATTCTGGGACTTTTGAAGTATTAAAAAAGTCATTTATGGTATTTTTAGAGAGACAAGTTCTGCTAGAATGTATTGTGAGGTGTTCGAGGAAGGTACGAGTTGCATCTGTTATGTGGTAGTCTCTAGTTTTATTTTGTACTAGTGATTTTAAGTTATTTATTTTTGTAGTTTACTGCTGATTTTTTCTTCTAGTACTAACATTCATTATTCTTTTACATTCCTACTCGATGGTCCTGGTTTATGTGTTGTACTTTCTAGGTTACCCTTATTCAGCTTGATTCATTCCTACTTATATAATAGTCGAGCATTTCATGAGTGTATGGAAGTAACATATATAATATTATCTATTGCTAATGATTGAAGCATTGGCTGAGTGAGTATATTGTGTTATGTTAGCTTGTTTTGTTAGTTTCCGTTAACAATGTAACCAGACTCGCACCTGAAAATTTGGAACTAATACTTTTAAACTATCTAAGGGATGTTTTTGTAGCATCTATCTAGATGAGAAGATTCTTTGATGATATTAGATAGTTGGATGGTATCCTTTTGCCGGTAAGTATGTGAATTTTACAATACATTGCTGTTCTGCAGTATGCGTGGATTATGAAAGGCCACTATTTTTTTCCTGAAAGGCCACTATTTTTTTCCACGCCAGATTGGTCGATGTGCTGTAATAGGCAACTCAGTAGATCTTCTGAAAGCAACGTTTGTGAAGGAGATAGATGCATGGTTATGATGCTGTAATCACTAATAAGAGAAAACGGTGCACCTATTCAGGTATATTTGTCTCTAATGTAGAACTTAATATTACCTCTGAATGAAGGACATTTCCTTAGTTTTGCTTAAGCTTTTGATGGTTGCCTCGATAATTTGGATGATTGCAAATTTGCATCCTTTCAGGACAAGGTACCACTCAGAATATCAAAAAAGGCATACTCCACATCATGGTAGGGCGTACTACCAGATGATGCTTAGGAGTAAGTACTGATAAAATTTCTTATTTCCATTCTCCGGTAAATATTTATCCTAGGTTATCTACTCAGATTCTCTGTCTCCTTCTACACTTCATGCACAAGAGTTTTTGGCTTAGATATAGTGATGTACTATCGCGAAATTTTCTACCCTACCCGTTGTTCTGTGACTTAACCTTTAGAAATATGCATGTCAAAAACAGGGTTAACTTGTTCATATGTTTCAACTCTTTTCTTGATCATTTTATGGATTGTTGTTTTATTGTTAATTTACATATGTTGTGTAGTTGGAAATATCTTTTTTATGGGTTTTGGAGATGCAAAATTGGATCAGAGGATTCTATAAAATATGGTAATGCAGACATGCAGTGTACTGTTGTACTTGTTACTTTCCTCTGTTCATTTGCCTGACTATTTCAATATGTAAAGCTTCATGTGTTTGAGATGATGAAATGTGGTTAGTTTCTATGCATCTTTTGTCTGCTGCTTCTCTTATATAAGTTTGGAGAATGCTATGGAATTAGAGCTAACACTGTTATTAAAATGATTTTATTGCTGTTGTAGTGCAGAAGGGAAAGAAGTGGACAAGTGACTTCAGCATTGAGGTATGTGATTACAATCTCAATGAATATCTAACATATTTATTGCATAATACTTGTGCATGCATGAATGGTAGAGCAAGGATTGCTTTCAATTTTGTCCACATTTTTCTTTTCTCGGATGAGTTTATTGTTTGTGGATGTTGATTTGATAAAGCAATGATAAGTACTTGAGCTATTAGTGGTGTCGCCGAATTTAATTAACTTAGCCGGGCTTCACAAATATGTTGCTTTAATACTTCGACTTAAATCATTTGAGTAAAGGCATGGTATTGGATGTGTGTACACTAAAATGTACCTAATTACATCGGTCTCTATTTAGAAGTATGGGATTCTAGCTCAGTTCATCTGCATTGTTGTATCTGCTGGTTGGTGGTGCTAGTTAGGTCTTTCGTTTATAGGTGATAAATATTAGAAATGAATGTTGAACGTTGAAACTATATGAAGGGATTAAGTATTGCTGATCCATATCTTTATACAATATTATCGTTGATTCTCTATAGCTCAAATTATCTTGTACTAAATGGTGTTTGTATGATAGTGCTTGTGCGATTGTTGTACATCCATACAGGTCCAATATCCATATAGTATAGTAGATCCAATAATGATAGTGTCTTATGTAGTCTTACATGGATTCTGTTTTTGTTTTCTCTGTGATAGTTGAAAGTGAAATCGCTTTTGACTTTTTCGATGTCCTTTTGTTTGTAATATCTGTGAAAGATCAACACTTAAGCTCAATTAGAGTTCCATCTGAACTTCTTGTTTGTAATAGGTTAACTAGGAAATATCTGCAAGTTCCTTTTGTTGTTAGTATGATGCAGGCACACAAATTCTTCTAATAATGGAGAATACAAGACCTCCTACAATCAAGAGGCAGCGGAAGCTACTTTTAGAACATTGAAGTTCAAGAAATATGAGGTAGTGGAAGCTACTTTACAATATTAGAGTTCAAGAAATATTTTTTATTGTAATGAAAAAAATGATATAATTTATTTATTGTATCTCATTTTTTGTTGTATCATTGTGTTGAACAAGGTATTTTATAAAATATAATTGTTTTCTAGCTTTATCTTTCAATTCAAAGTATCGTCAATAATTGTAACATTAACTCACTGCTAAAACTCATTATATGATGACTGTTGTATGAAAAACATGTTACTGAAATGAGTGTACGATGACAATTTCACATAAAAAGTGCAATTGAAGAGGGTTTACAATGACAGTTCTTTTAAAAAATGAAAACTGCTACTTTAGTATAAGAAAGTAATTGATGACAGTTTTATGAAGAAACTCTCATCTTAGTCTAAGAAGTTAAGTTTTTAATGACAGTTTTTATGGAGAAATTGTCATCTTAGTAAAAGAAATTAAGTTATCCATGACCGTTTTTATGGAAAAACTGTCACCTTAGTAAAAGAAATTAAGTTATCCATGACAATTTTTATGGATAAACTGTCATCTTAGTAAAATAAATTAAGTTATCCATGACAATTTTTATAGAGAAACTGTCACCTTAATAAAAGAAATTAAGTTATCCATGACAGTTTTTATGGAGAAACTGTCACTTTAGTAAAAGAAATTAAGTTATCTCTGACAGTTTTTATGGAGAAACGGTCACCTTAGTAAAAGAAATTAAGTTATTCATGACAGTTTTAGTTAGAGATTGTTATTATATATTGTCAACAATGACAGGTTTATGAAAAAACTGATACTAATAATTATGATTCTGTGACAGTTTCTTATAGAACCTTTCGTAACAGAGCCTTTAATGACAGTGCAATAATTTTTTAAAGCTGTCACATAAGTATTTTGGTGGCAGTTTTGAACTGTCACGGAAGCCCAAATTTGTAATAGTGAAGTCTGTTGTCAAATTTAGATGTCAAAACTATTTCTTGATTTAGCCTACTAAACTCGAGCTTCAGACTAGGTTAGATTAGGTAGCAGAGTTTTTGGGATTAATCCAAATTACTTATGAAGATTGAAGAACTGAAGATCACACGAAGACATCTTTTCAAGAACTTCATCAAAAGTTAGTATCTAAGAATTGTGAACTCCTTCCATCCTATCTTATGGGTAGATTGGACATGAGTCCATTCTTGAAAATCCATTAAATATTAGATCGGGTGCAGGTGCATGTCTAGAGATTCATTGGACACCTGCACCTGCTAGGTTAAGAATATTTTAGAATTATACAAGGTATGAAGGTAAATTTAGTAATTTATACCCAGTAGTATATCTACTTTATATTATTCATATATGAAAATTTTCGTTTTACGCATTGCTAGTGGAGAGGCAGAAAGGGTTTAGTTAAACATGTAAGGATATTTATTTAACGATGATTTAGGATTTCATAAATTATTAATTAAATAATATTTTTATTAGTTTTGCTTTCATCTTATTTAAATAGAATGTTTAATATAAATCCACGGATCCATCCGCATCCAACCCATCCAACCGTGTATCCGCGGATGTTAGCTCCGTGGTTGATGGATCAGGCGCAGATGGAACTTTAGCACCCGTCATTTAATTGGACTGGATGTAGATGGCATCCACATATTTTACCGGTTGCTCATCCCTAGTTCTTAGTATTCTACTGTGACTGTTGTTGCTTTTATCTCGAAGGTGAATAAGGACAGGCACTAAGATTGCCAGAGATTTTTTGTCTTTTTTGCTTTTTTGTTCTTGCTAGGCGTAGCAGAGACTTACCTGGAGCTCAATATGTATTAGGCCAAATTTATAAACCAGAATCAATCTATCACATCTTGATTTTCCACATTCTTTACCTCTGTATGTTTGAGCAATAAAATGGTATATCTGAATCATTCTGAATGAAAATAACTTGGACAGAGTTCTGTTTGAACCTGCTTGTAGCTTTTACCAAGACATAGAGTAAGAGCCAACACTACTACATTGCGTAATTGGGATTTAGTGCAGTGTCGATGAAAGAAAACACCACAAAGTGACACCTTAGGCAAGGACAAAACATGGTAGGTTAAATTCCCTGCATGTTATGCCAGTGCAAGCCCAGGCAAACCTAGAATGAGAAGAAGAAAAAAAAAACCACTCACCTAGTAGGATGCCATAACAGTTCGAGTCGAGGGCTGTTTTCTACCAATACTCGACATGGGTTAGAGAAGCTTAGAATTAAACTGAAAAACTGCAGGCATGATAGTGGGAAGACAAGTTTAGTACACAAATTTCTAAAAAGAACTACTAGAATTGATTCTTTCAAGATCTTGATCATATCACAAGAGTAGTTCATAGAACAGACCAGGAGCTATTCTGGTTTAAAATACAACCATTACTGCTTGCAAGAGAAAGCCCCATGCTCCATTGACCCATCAAGTCCCAAGTGAAAAGTACCCCGCGATGAATTGAGAGAAGGTGGGTCGCCTTCCAATCCTTGTGACTGGTACCTACCAAAGCCAAGAAGACCATCAAGCTGCAAACTTCCTCCTACTGAGGGATGAGCCATGGGAGGGATTGTGTTGGTGTGCACTATATCAGCCTGAATGAATCCTGAACTTTGACGACTCAATGTTTGTGTTGGTGGTGATGACAGAAGAGAGGAAGCACTATTTGAGTCGAGCATTACTCTATCATTAAACCCATCTGAGAACAGAATTTTCTTTCCAGCTTTGCTACTATGTGAATAAGTGGCACCTGTATTATGAGGTTGGCTGAAAGGAACTGTAGAGACTGCCGCATGGTTTACAAGTGCTGGATCTTCACCATGAAAGAACGGATATTGTTTCCCACCATTGAAATTGCAAGAGAATGATCTAGGAATTTGGTCTTGTCCATCACCAAACTGACCTCGGCCATACAGATCTGTATCATCCTTTGCTGTCATGGTGTGCCTTGAACTTCCTGATGTAGTTGATTGAAATAATTGTGGGTTACTGAATTGCAAATAACTGTTACCTGCAGAACAATCAAGAGAGGCTGATGTTAAGACAACTTCAATGAGTTGGCTATGCAAGGACTGGAGAATCAAAAGGTGGGATCAACTGCGATAACATTAATGTATATTAGGTTAACCACTATAAAAGGCTCCCCATTCTGAAACCAACGAACAAGAACAAATTATTTAATCATCTATGAGTTGTACAGTTCCTTTAAACCCTCGAAGTTTATTACTCAGACCAAAACTTTTCTATAGACACCCACATTTATTAGGCTGAATGTGAAGAACAAAACACCTTCTGGGCAAGTAGTGTCAATAAGTCTAACCTTGGTTATCTGAGAATGTACTTCCAGAATTCAAGGGTTCTGTGTGACACTTCCGTCGTCGTCGGTTATGCCCATCGAGGCGTTTCCTACAGCTTCTCTTTCCGTCATCAAACTCCAACAACGAGTGGAACCTACAAAAGGATAGAAAAAAGATGACAATTACTTATGTTTACTGATAATGGATGCAAACCCAAACAAGCATCTAGCTACTAATGAAATTATTAATAAGTCCATGAACCAAGAGTATGTTGCTTTAGAAGGAAAGTAGGTACGAGGAGGGGTCATAAATCATATAATAAAAGCTTTTAGTTTGTATTGTTTTAAGCAAAAAAGTAACTACTTAGACGAATTTATCTTTTAAAGATTGGTACATGAGGATGGGTAATAGTGTGGTCCAGCATCTCAGGTTTATCTCAAATTAGAAACCTTAAGGGCACAAATTGTAGTAAAATGAAAATCTTAGTACAAACATCAATCCAAGAGTAAAGCTTTTT
>JAJJMC010011514.1:2557495-2571799 GCA_023531435.1 Papaver californicum
GCACCTGAAGTCCGTCCTTTTCTTCTGTTCTCTTTTCTTTCTTCTGTAACGCAAAGTACATCATCTGTAACGCTTATAAGCATGTCTGTTCTTCTTTGTTACTTCTATTTCATCATTTAAACACTTTTTGAGCCATGAAAACCTATTTTGAGGGTGTTTCCAACATGATGAGCTAATCACCATCACTGGGGCTTTGGAGGAAGCTATTTTTCCAATAATAAAGTGGTAATTCTTATTTTATTTATTTTACAATTCTTTTATAATTATTTGCTTTGAATTAAAATTGGAAAATATGGTTTTTATCAATTAGTTGTGTTTTCTTTTGATGAGTCATGCTGGGTTTAGAGCTTTTGATGTCTTATGCTTACGATTTACAACTATTATTTTGAAAACCTAACTTTGGCAATGTTTTGATTAAACTGAATACATGAGTTGCAAGATTTTTATCACTTGAAAAATTGGCGAATGGTGGAATCCTTAGTCCTAGTTCTTCTCATCAATTTTAAATCAACTTTATTTTAATTTTCTTTATTTTTAGTTATTAAAAATTAGGTATGAAAATCGAATCTTCACAAGTCTGAGTATCAAACCCTTTTTACCATTATATTAAAATCCTATACGGACAAAGACTTGAAGTTCCAGAATTTTTTACGTTTATCTTTTAAGAAGACGAACCAAACCGTAAAAATATTACGGTTGATAAACCTAGCCGTGAAAAAACTTGGAAAAATATATAATACAAGTTTCTTTAAGGTTAAATTTTAAGGAAACGAATACAAACCTAACCGTAACATCACATGCAATTTTTTTTATTTACCGTTACGAGTTCTAATTTCCTAACCTTAACAGCTTCAGTGATTGATATTACAGTCAGGAATTAAGAACTCCTAACTGCAAATTGTTCTACAAACTTAATTTTTTTCATTGGTTTCAATCAATGTAACACTTTTCAAACACAAAAAAGAGAAAGAAAAAAAGATGGATTTGTCAAACCATACCTAATATAAACCATGCGTGGTTGTTGAGGTGTTTGAAATTGTGCATCGATTTGTTCGTGGATTTCTCGATTGGGTTGTTGATGATGATCAATCTGTTGTATGGGTTGTTGTTGATTACCATCACTGCTATTAGGTTTGAAATAGAATTAAGTTTTGATTTTAGTTATCAGTTTTTATTTGGAGGATAACTTAGACATTTGTTATTACCTTAGGATACCCCCTAACCAACTATTTAGTCACTAGGAATCCTGGATAAGCCCCTCTAGTGTTTTCAACATCCCCTATATAAGGTTTCTTCATAAATGAGTTAGTGACCGTAGGATTGTCAATGGGGATTCGATTATCCGGAATGAACCAGAACCAGTTGATTCCGATCCGATTCCAGATTTGGAATCAAACCCATTAGCAATTGACGGGTACGGGTATATACGATTAAAACCCAATACTGGTTATTCATTCATTTCTTTTAACAAGCTATAAAGTATTTGTCTGGTTTTAATTTTATTTTTTTTTGGTTCCCAACTTTTTTACATTTAATCTTTGTTCAGACATTAATAAAAATAACAATAAATTTATATAAAAATAATTTGGATTAAAGTCAGAGAAAGATATTAAGTTTTTAAAGAACTTGATAGTTCTCTTAATGGAAAAATCAGGTTCAGGTTTAGAATATTCTTTTTTTCCTATTTATAGGCCTAAATTATTTTCTAATTATTTTTACTCATAATTATTTGAAAATATAAAAAGAAAAACAAGATTAGGGATACATATCGATCGGGCCGGTTGTTTGGCCAAACCGACCCAACCTCGGTTTGATCAATGTAAATCATTACGGAGCCAAACCGACCCAACCTCGGTTTGATCAATGTAAATCATTACTGAGCCGTCCACTTATCGGTTCGGTTTTTGGATCATCTAGACTCTGTCCGGTTTAATTCGGTCTAAATCGGTTAATAGCCGATAGTTTCATAAATATTTATGGGACGGTTCAACCATATCAAACCGACCCATGTAAGACTGTTTCATCTGTTTACCTTTTAAGTTTCAACTGAAATTTTCAGTTTCTCTTGGACCTCCTTGACCTCTAATTTTTAATCTCATACAAAGAGAATGATATAAATCTTACGTCCTAAACTACCCAAATAAACAACAATCTAATTTTTAATCTCATACAAATAGAATAATATAAATCTTACGTCCTAAACTACCCAAATAAACAACAATCAATCCGTAAAACCATAAGGTCCAACCATAAGGTCCATAACTAGTTAACTACATATCTTTAAACTTCAAGGCTTAAGATAAAAAAGTTAAAAACAATACTATATTACTACAATACTAGTATTGTAATTTCCATAAGTTTTGAAGTTCAACTAAAAGGATAAAAATATTAAAAGAGTAAAAGACTGTAGATCAACTTCTATCATCCACCCTTTTTGAATCATCTTCAAGGATCAAAGACCTTTGGCATAGGCATATATCACCTGATAACTCTGCAACAAGAAACGAGCTTTATGTTCAAGTCTTTAACAACTTTGAATTGATAAGTATATAAAACAAAAAAAGAAAAATAATACATTATCTTCCTCAATACTAGAGTACAGTCAACTCACATGTTTGTTAAACTCAATCATTCATGCTCGAAATCTCTGTCCAACATTATGCTTTTGTCTATTCATCTAAGAAATGATGCTTAAGGTAGCACAGTAATGTAAAACACCTCGAGTCTCAGTAATAACATGTCATGAGGATACATACTATATTTTATCAAGAAGATATATACTGTATAATATCTCTTGCACCAATAATAACATGTCATGAGGATATAAGCTTATCAATATGTAAACAATAGTTTGGCTAGTAAACCATACACAATGGAAGGATATCCGATCCAAGAATGCAATGTAAATATATAGGATTCAAGGGAAGATAGAAACCAGTAAGTATATATGGATTCAAGGGAAGAATGCAATGTAAGTATATAGGATGCAATGTAACCAGACACTAGTTTGAAAATGCTTAAGTACATGTACATGGCAATAAGATGAAAATTTCAAAAGCAGATAGCAGACAATCTCTAACCAAACCCACAGGCCACAGCTAATCAAGAACCAAGCAAAGTAACAAAGAAAGTAACATACAAATTGACAAACATATATGAATCTTAATAAATCCATTATTTTGGACCATTTCAGTTCAACAACAAAGAATATGTTCAAGACAAAAGTGAATGCATCAGAAATTCAGAACTATTACCTAGGTACCACTACTTCAGTACACAGATAGCACTTGTTCTCTTATTAGACCATCGTTTCTACTACAAATCAAAGATCAAAAATATTATCAGAATTCCCAAAAAAAAAAAACCTTTAAATCAGCATCAAACAGATTGTTACCAACAATTTTTATTCAAGTCAACATCAAATAGAAGCAAAGTAACATTAACAAACAAATTGAAGACATAAAGAAGATATGAATGAACATTTCCTAGATTCAATTTCCTCTGCAGAACACACTACATAACACTTGCTCTGCTATACCATCATTGATTCATTTCTACAAATCAAATATCAAAAAATTATCAGAAATTTAGATTGCAAAAATCTCAAATTATGAAATTAGGGCAAATTTGTTTATCAAATTAAACCTTCTTGGCATCATAATCATTTAGAAAAAGGAAACCCATAATCAATTGCTACAAAATCAATTAGTTTTACAAACATAAAATTCAAATTAGGGCAATTTTTTTTTATCAAATTAACCCTTCTGAAATCTGACTCTGAGCAATTCATCTTTCAATAATTCGATTTCAACAAACTCATCATCAATGATTCAATTACAACAATATATCAAAAATTTTTGCAAACAAAATTTTTAAAGAAGAAACAGTGAATCGATTCATCAGTACCCTACGATCCCTACCTCAGTGAAATTAACAACAATCAAGATGAGTGAAGACTCGAGCAGAAAAGAGGTAAAGAAGAAATTTAAGAGGTGAAGAAGAAAAAATGATGGTGGTGGTGGTAGTTGTAGTGATTCGAGCAGAAATATGAAGGTGGTGGTGCTCCTGGCTTTGCTCGAGAAAATGAAAAGAAGGAAATGAATAAGAAAGAGAAGAAAATGGCTGGAAGTCATTTAGTTTTAGGGTTAAATAGATCTCATAGATTAAGGGATAAGATTAAATCTAGGGTTATAAGCAAGGCTATTATAATTCGGTTATATCGGTTCGGATTGGCCGGCCTAAATATAAACCGTAGATCGAACCGTAGTGTCAACGGTTGTGATTGACCGAACATGTTTTAATAAACCGCCGTTTCAACAGGTTGTCGTCCAGTCTGGTCGTTATGGTCCGGTTCATGTGCAACTGTAAACAAGACACAAATACCCTAAACCTTAATATGGACTACGTGTATAACAAATAAATTTTGGATTTTCTCTTTCATGCATAACGAATTATGCATCCTATTTTTTCAGGGGTATAATTGGTAAGCAAACTAGAATATAACACATCTCAAAAGAAATACCTTGGAATTTTATAAATTTTATCTCGTTAGAAAGATTTAAAGAGATCTACACAACGAATACAACAACAATATCAAATTTAAAAAAGGGGAATTTTACGTTACTTCCCCCGGATAATATGTTAATTTGTATTAATTCCCCTAATAATTCAAAATAGGCAAAACCTTCCTTTTGTTAACTCCACAGTAACTACCTGTTAATTATGCATGTGAAGTTCATATCGTCTAATATCAATTTTTTAAATTTTAAAAATTCAAAATACCCTTTAGCCCAAATTAAAAGATGGACACATGTTGTAATGCAACGGGTTTGATCTTACGATAAACAAAAATTGATTAGATGAACATTTAGGATTGATCTTTCGTTAATGTAGGTTTAGATCGTTACACGTATTGTTGAAATTTCTCTCTCTCAAAAACAATCTTCTTATTTCTCGAGCACCGCCGTTAAAAGCTTCACTGCTGTAAGCTTTGATTTTAGAAGATGAGACAATAAAATAAATACTAAGTAGTAAGAGTTGTATATGATTTGGGGTGAAGTTTAATTTGAGATTTACTGCCCTTGATTTCCGATAATGGATGATGGCTGAATGGATGGAATTCGAAGTGCTTCAGACTCTGTTGAGTTTAAGAAAGTTGGGTTTGTATAAAAATTTGATTTTGTGATGTAAAATTAATTGAAATCTCACGTATTAGTGTCATTTTCTAAGGTTTGGGTATGTTTGGATGCAACTTATAAGATTTCTTAACCTCTGAACCTAAATATTCTTTCTTCAACCTAAAATAGAGTGAAAACCATATGTTCCAATAGCCATTTATTCTCTTTAAATTCGAAAAATTCAGTCAAAACCCACTAATATTATCTGATGATTTAACCAAATTAAACTGTATCCAAATAATAATTTCATTAAATCAAACATGGAATTGTTACAGATAAAAAAATTATGTTTGTATAGAAGATGTCACGTTTGTGGTTGATGCTCGTAACGTGTTTGATGAAATGAGGTACTAGATAATAAATCTTGGATTGCAATGCCATAAGATTTTGTCAAAATGGAAATGCAATAAAAGCTTTGGGTGTATCGGAGGAGATGAGAATGGAAGGAGATTAAGTGATAATCAATTAAATTCATGGAGAACATGTTTAGACTCCTTCGCTTGCCAGGTAAGTGCTCTTCAATTGGGTAGCTGGGTAAATTGGTAACCGGATGTATGGATAAATTCGAAGTCTTGATTCTATCTATAAATTGTCATTTTTTTTACCATGAAAATTTTCAAAAAAATATGAAAGCATATTTTGGCTTTCCGGTGAAATACGTTGATTGCAATTGATTTGAACATTTGAAAAGAATCATTTGGTTTTGACAGAGTTTTTTTTCTCAAGCAATGATACAAATTGTTTGTTTTAGTGGTTGTAGCTTTAATTCTTATGATCTATTTGATATTGATCGAGGAACAACTAATTTATTGGCATTTTGATTGAATACTCGGTAAAAATTTGTCTTTGTAGCAAGAACGAAAATGGAGATGAAGAAGAAGGAAGGAACCTATCATCGCTCTGTTTTTAATTATCTGCATTTTTAGTTTTACAACACGTGTGAATTTTAATTACAAGAAGAATCGATAGGTGTTATCGGAAGATTCAGACCATATGTATACTTTCCATTTTAGGATTAAGGGTATTTTAGGGCTTTTAAATTAATTATTTATTTATTATGTGCACGTGTACTGCAGGTGTCCAGTTAACTAGATGGTCACGGTAAAGTTAAAAGAAGGGAGGTTTTACCTATTTTGAATTATTAGGATAGGTAATGCAAATTAGTTTATTATCCAAAAAAGTGTCTGCATAATGCATTTTCTCGACTGCATAACAGGTTACACATATATATTTATAAATGTATAATAGATTATGCAACCATTTTGGTAGATTTCAATTTGTGTAATGTATATGCGGCTAATTTTTTGTTGATTTCTGATTTTGGCTGCATAACTTATTATACAATCGAGAAAATGGTTCCGTAATGTATTATGCAGACATTTTTTTATTGATTTCAGTGCTAAAAAAAGTGGTTGCATAATGCATTATGCACCCATTTTCTTGACTGCATAACAGGTTATATGTAGTCAATCTGGGAAGAGAATAACACAAGAGCTTGTTTTGAATATATTATGTATAGTAAGAGAATTCTAGGAGGAATTGCAACAAACACTAGTAGCATTCGAGAATCCAGCTTGGGACTTAGTACAGAAGCAACAAATATACTAAAGTACTTAGTAAATACATTAGACATATATAGAATATTGAGAGTTCAGACGGGTGAAACTCTAGCATATATATATGCATAAAGGCTATAAAGATCAGTGTAGAGCACATATATCCATTAGTTGAGTCTGCATAGTCTCAATTCTTTACGATATTTTGACTATTCATACAGATTTTATATTTCTAATACGGAACCAGAGAGAATTTTACGAATTTATCACAGGGGAAAAAACCACTATCAATACTGATAAGTTAGTAAATTCATCAAATGATACATCACAATAAATAACCATGCATTCAAAAGGAAGATCACAAGTGATGGATTCAAGACTAATAACATCAGAACTATGCACTACTGACTGAATCTCTGCCGCCTCAGACCTCAAGTAGTTCTCTATTTTCTCAACCAATTTTATGGAAAATTTATTTGTGGTAGCAGGGTTAATAGTCTTATCTTGAAAGATTTTACACTAGTGGAAAATGGAAGTTTTAAGACAGTCAGGACAGGTCAAAGATGCGAGTAATAAGACTGTTTCTATCAAACGTAGGATCAGTCCTAGATTTTTGGTCTTACTTGATGTTAGATGGTTTTTAACGAAAGTTAACTTTTCCAAAGATACGACAGATATTAACGTTCCTTCGATTAGACAGATAAACATTGTCATATAATTATATTTAATAATAAAATATATAAAAGCTGATTAACAGTTTTGATCTGTCTTTTAATTTCATATAATATTGTTTTTTTTTAGAATCTGAATTGCCTGAATTAAATTATGTCATTCTGACTGAGCTGAATCAAATAACTGACTCAGCTTAAAATGAAAATGAAAATTAAATTCAAAATGAATCTGATTTCATATATTTCAAAACCATTACTACCATTCAATTAATCCACTAAATTCAGAATCATAAAAAAAAAAACTATAAAACAAATTTTGAACTACACCAGTACAAAGGATTACAAGTTCATATTCTAGTTGACATATTAATTTCTAAAAGAGTGTTGCAGAACGACGTACTGAGGCGCACAACTAGGAATAGTATACTCACAACAAAAATAAGCTTGGGCATTAGTTAACAGACCTGTTTCTAAATAATCAGAACAAACAACTGACAACAACAATAACAATAACAAGAAGAGCATGTAAGTGTATTTTTTTATTGCACTAAGTGTCCGTGCACGAAACAATAAATTTTTTAAAGATAGGATTCACAATTTTTAGTATCAAAACAAATATATGTATAAGTTGGTATATTGAAAATCCCATCACAAAGTGACATTACATAGGGATATATTGAAAGTTTTAACACATAGTATAATAACCATCAAAAAATTAAGTCACTTAAACTGTAACTTTTAGACTTAAGAACCTACTGCATCTCAAAAAACTAAAATCGGTTTAGATATTTACTAATCCAGAAAGGTTACCCATTTTTTCACTGACATCTGGCAGCCACCTCATTCCTATGCATAACTGAAATGATCCAAGAAGACGTCCCAATACCCTCTTCTTTATCTAATGAAGGGGAGAAGTTCACATTACAGCTAGGTTACAATTGATATACTAACAATTTGACAACAAAGTTCTACAAATGATCTAAGTAAAATGATAAAAGATCAAGTGATCTGCCTCTTAAGACGCTGGACATTGGTTTGTTGCCCTTCCCATGACTTGTTTCTACAACCGTGGTCTATGACGATACCAAGAACCCTGTGAAAATGACGATAGAGAATTAGACACGTAAAGAAAGTATTATACATGATATTATTTTCAAACAAAAACATTGAAAGTCAATACATATTACAGATGATAAGGTACACTTATACTTGAATGAAGACCACCATGTTTTACAATATATCTAAGCATAAAAAGTCACACAATTTTTTTACATATGTACTAGTCTGAAATTACAGTTGTTGGAATGAAGAATACAACTCCACTATTTCCCTTTTGTTATTCTACTCTAATCAAAGGTGAAATTCAATCATTAAGGCCTCTAAAACTTACTTTACATCCTAAATAATTCCTTCTAAATACAGGTTCGAACTCTGATAAACTAAAGCTTAAAAACGATGCAAGTCTACAAGGAGTGATCATCACCTAATTCTTTAAGCATACTACCAGGAAATTCATGTTCATCCTCGAATGCAAGTCTACGAAGAACTGGGTGTCCTATCAACCTGTAGCTCACTTGCAGTATTCTCCATACCAATATGCGATAAAAAAAATACCCTATAGTTAACCAACCCATATAAATATACAAGACAACATAACAACTAATTTAACTGAACCAAATCTAAACATCTCAAACTAGTAATACATTTTGAGTAACAATGGCCACATAGGTTTTCAATTTTACATTTGTGAACACAAAAACACCAACCCAAATTCAAGGCCTAGGGTTTAATTAAGTATTTACCTTGTATACAAGTCCAGCACTACTGGTCAAAAATAAGAGGCGAACCGGTGTTGCCAAAAATACAGATTATCTGTCATCTTCACATTTAAACAAACTTTGTACGTATTGGTTCTTCCGCATATGCTATAAAGGTCAAGCTCAGAAATAGGTTTGGCCATATACTTAACCTTGTTTAGAAAAGAAGCCTCATGACCTGCATTCCTATCAACTCTCTTCCCCTCTCTCTCTCTCTCTCTCTCAATCTTTCTCTAATTATCCACGTCATCTCAGTCATGATCCCTCTATTCTACCTTCACTGGTCCAGGAGCATGCCCTTCACTCCACAAGGAATCTGCAATTATTCAAGAAGATAACAAGATTCCACAACACATTCATACCAAGGCTTCAGAATGTTCCAAGATCACTAACAATAAATGGATTATCTAATTTATATGGAATAGACAATCAAGATTTAAGTGGTCCTGCCTTCAAAGTTTTTAAATCAATGAACTAATGACACTTTCAAAGATATATGAAACCACTATAGCAAAAACTACATCATACTGAAAGTAATCACATCTTACTTTTATTCATGACGCCAGCCAAAAGTCCATCTGCGGGGAAGATCTAGATTAAGAAGCATCAAAGCAAAATTTTAATAAAGGTTATAGTCAAAACTGTAATTCATACTAGTTCCAACTACATACCAAAAACGCGACAAAAATAGTTCAAATCCGTTAAGATCAGGATATTTTCCAAATAAATCATGAATCTGAAAAGAAAGAGCAATAACTTACACATCAAATCTCATGGAATAAACTAGAGATTTAGACAAGGAGCTTAGAAAACATTTCATTCGAAGTGATGGTCTCATCATACCCATTGATGCTACACAACCACTACACTTATCACACTTATCAAAGTTCCATAGGGCTGTCAATCTGATTCTAATAATCCGGAATCTGTTGGATAATATCCTGTAACAGAGAACAAACCAAACAGAAGTTTGAAGACAGTTAAGGATTAGAAGAAACAACAACAGACTTCAGACAAACAAACACATAGGAAGATGGAGTCGTCTGTTCAACAGACTGCCATTAACTCTAGAAAGATTGTTGCTATACCACTAGTGAGGACAAATCGAATCCAGGATAAAACCACCTGATACCAACCCAGCTAGCAAAAACTTGTTGGCCCGTTGCGAACTTAACAACAGAATAAGAAAGAAAATTTTTATCTACGGGCTCAAAACAAAGCAGGAAGAGGGGAAAAGACGACAGGATAGTAGCTGCGTCTGGGGTAAGGAAAAATGAAATCATTTTTCTGGTTTTATAGGAAAATTTGAGAGAGGAGAATTAAATTGTATTTATGAAAAAATCTTTTTTATTTAATTCAAATAAATTCTCATAAATAATGAAACAGTTTTTAATATGAATAAATTCCCATAAATAATAAAACGGTAAAATATTTGTTATAGGAATTTAAAATAAAAGACCATTAAGTCTTGATAGGAACACGCTGGCACATGCTGCGCACACGTCGAGCTCACGCCGTGTACTCGACGGGCACACGCCATCTCACGTAAAATCACACGCAAGCATACGCAAGCGAGGGGCTCGCGTGCTTTGGTGCGAAGCACCGCATATGTGTGAGTTTTCCTACTAGCCCATTCCCTTAGTCCATATCCAATACACAATTTCTTTTCCTTAGGTGCAACCTTTGTGGTAATATGGATAAACTTCATCCTTGGTTTGTCCAATGTGGGACTAACCAAGGGTTTCTCATTCACTAAGAAGTGAAAAGGTGGATTTGTTATTTTCACCCACATAATGGCTAGAGACCCTTTGTTCCCAGGATCAATTCCCATCAAGACAAAATATTAACAAATTATTTTTTAATTCTAACAATCCCCACATGAATGAAGAAACACGAAGAAATCAGAAAAATCTGAAAAATGAGAAATACCTCTTAAGCAATAGGTGTCCATAAGGAATTGAACATTTTCTTAGTGAGAAGCACCGGAACTACTTGATGGACAGTGAACGCGATGTCTTGAATTGCCATCGTTTGGTGTAATTCATCAATAAATCCTTACGCGAGATATCTCTTAAAATTGCTGTTAAGTTCACGCCGTTGTGTCCGTTTTGGCCCTGGACATATCCCGTTTCTCAGAATGCTCTAGAGAATCATCTCAGTTCTCATAAGAAGCACCCACTTCCTCATTCAGATAGGTGAGTTATATCAAGAGTGTTAACTGCTACACCCCATTTTAATCTTAAATTGAAACTATAGAACTCATTAAGACTTTACTATAAGTCATCCTCACATGCAGTCACACTATCACGTCTACACCATAGGGAAGGGACAGAGAAAATAATTCTCTAATAGTGTTTAATTTTTACCCGCCATAAATCAGTTGTCTCATTCAAAACCTTGATCTTGGGATCTCCAGTCAGCAAGGTTGAGTATCCTTCATGGCAAGTTTTAATTGATGAGCTTAAGTCCCATCCCCCTCGATGCATTACTAACTATCTCCTTGGACAAGCCTTTCGTCAAAGGGTCCGCGATATTTTCCTTAGACCTCACAAAGTCAACAGAATAACGCCATTCGAGATTAGTTGTTTTAGAGAATTGTGTCTTCTCCGAATATGAATGGATTTTCCATTATAATTGCTATTTTTAGCATTAGCTATTGCAGCTTGACAATCGCAATGTATAGATATAGCTGGCACAGGCCTATTCCAGAGAGGAATGTCTTCTAAAAGGCATCTTAGCCAAGCGGCTTCCTCTCCTGCTTTATCTAACGCAATAAACTTGGATTCCATAGTGGACCGAGCGATACAGGTCTGTTTGGAACTCTTCCAAGACACTGATCCACATCTTAGAGTGAAAACGTATCCACTCGTAGATTTAGACTCCTTTGAGTATGCTATCCAGTTTGCATTACAATGTCCTTCAAGGACTGCAGATATCTCTTATAACTCAAACAAAGTTTAAAGTGTATTTTCGATACCTTAACACTCTAAAAAGTGCATCCCAATGCTCAAATCAAACTGGTTATATTTTCTAAGTACAGATTCAATATAATGGGATTGACTAAGACTATATCTATTAGACTCTCTTCTAATTTTCATCCCTAAGATTACATTTGAGGGACCTAAGCCTTTCATGTCAAGGTCTCATTCAACATGTTCTTAGTGGAATAAAATACATCTATGGTTGTATCCAGTATAATCAGATTATAAAAATACAAACATACAATCACACAAGTATCATGCACAAGTTTAGTGTAAACATACTTGTCAGATTCATTTATTTTAAACCCACTAGAAATCATTACATGATCAAAATTTTCATGCTCTAAAAGATTTCTCTATTCTAAATCTCTTGCCTCTTCAAGGCTCAACTTCATCTTCCGATAGAAGTATTGTCTGACTAGTAGAAAGGACATCTAGGGGATCAACACATATTATGCGAGATTCAGATTTTAAAAGAAAATAATTTTTCCAAGAACATAACATCCCTAGATTCCATAATGGTATTCATACCAATTTCTGAAATATCAGAACTCACAACCCTAACCCTATAATCTGTAGTGTGTTCAGGATATCCTATGAAGACACAATTAATAGTCTTGGGTCTTCTTATGTGGAGGGATAGTAACCTTAACCAAGCACCCCACATTTTTGAAGTATGCATAAAGGGTTGTCTATCTTTCTGTAATTCAATTAGAGATTTATCTGGTCCTTTAATAAGTACTTTGTTCAGGACATAGCAAGCTGAGAGGACGGCCTCCCCCCACAAGTTCGCATGTAGTCCTGAACTAATCATGAGATTCATCATCTCCTTAATGAATTATATTTTCACCTCTAGTTTGAACTGAGTTCATGTCAACTAGGTCTGAGTGAATTAATTCTAAGGGCTTAGAATTTATTTTTTTTATTTTTATTTATTTTTATTTTTTTTTGAATATTTTCTTTATAAGTTTTTTTTAGCATATTTTGATTTTATGCATATTTAACATATATGTTTACTTTCCAAATTAAATTTGGGAATGCAGCCTATGCTCGCCAAATTGTTCATTGAATAACATGACCAATTCTTCCATATCAAACATTCAATGACACACAAACATAAAAGGAATCAATTTTATTTAATTAAAATGAGGTTACATTTAAGTTGTAAAAAACCCTCTGTCTTGTAGCTCTTTCCTACATGGTCTTTACACTAAGTTACACTATTTTTCTCAGATTCATAAAACCCTTATCAGCTAATATACCACAGGATACAAGAATTTTACAGATGTCCGGAACATGAAAAACTTCATTCAATGTGAGAGTTTCGCCAAAAGTGAGCTTCAGCCCAACTTTTGCATTTTTCCCACAACCTATGCTGCGGACGAGTTACCTATATAGAGCATTTCTCCTTCCCCTACCTTCTGATAGGAGGTGAACACATCTTTGTTTGCGCGGACATGCTTGGTAGCACCAGAGTCTACCCACCAGTCTCTCACATTGGTTACCAGATCGACTTCAGACACTGTACCAAAAAACTTGTTCTTGTTGGTTTTTCAAACCAATTAGCATTATTTTATTTTATTTCTCTATAAATAAAATCCTTACGATTTCTATAAAATATTGCCTAATTATAATATGAATATGATTTATTTATAATCAAATAATCAACACCCTACGCGTGCTTCATGTAAAAATCATTTCAGAGCATGATAACAGCGTTTTATTATGCGTATAATAATTGTCTTGATTTTAGTGCATTAAAATTTAGTGCATAAATTTTAGTGCATAACAACGTTTCATCAAACGTGACCTACGGTTGTTAGTTTGAGTGTATTAATCGTTTTAATAATTTCAAGACAGCATGCATACGATTCATATATTAAAATATATATTATGATTATAATTAAGAAATCATACCTGTATATTATGATTCGTCCATATTCAGTTTCTGTTGCTTCCTTTAGAACGACCAAGAAAACTGCCTCCGAAAATTCTGCAATTTAACGACCAAGAAAACTGCCTCTGAAAATTCCGCAATTTAATGACCAAGAAAATTGCCTCCGAAAATTCCGCAATTTAACGACCAAGAAAACTGCCTCTGA
>JAJJMC010011514.1:2571809-2591011 GCA_023531435.1 Papaver californicum
AAAATTCCGCAATTTAACGACCAAGAAAACTGCCTCTGAAAATTCCGTAATTTAACGACCAAAAAAACTGCCTCCGAAAATTCCGCAATTTAGCGACCAAAAAAATTGCCTCCGAAAATTCCATAATTTAACGACCAAAAAAACTGAATATCATTTCATCGTTTCATTTTGCATAGATAATCAATTTGTTTTCAAATCTTACCATTAAATTAAGTCTTCATAGAAAATAAACGCTTAGACCAAAAGCTTAGCAAAACGCTTAGAGCAAAAAAAAACGTTAAGTTTCATTTGCTCCATCTAATGCCTTAACAGTAGATTCAATTCCTATTAGTTTACTATTTATGTTTCATTTGTCATAAACATTAAATTCCTTGAAGGAGCCGCAGAAGCAATTTGTCATAACCATTAATACATTAACTTTCATTTACAACCTTTTTACGTTTCATTTCCTTAATCTCACGGTGGACCATGGCGTGAATTAAAGAGAAATGTTTGGAAACATTTCCTTAGTTAATGGCATTTTTTAACGCTTTTTACCCCATATGACAAGCATCGATACGAATGCTATTGGCCAGATTGACAAGAGAATCAACCTGAATCTATACGGCCTGGAAGAAACTGATATAAATGAAAACGGTAGGTGCAAATGCAGTACTCACGTCGACTACATGAGCTAAAAATACAAAGTTCGGCACTTTCGTCCTTTTAACCCTAAACTTGTTTGTCTGTGTAACTCCCAAGTTTTAGTCGGTCTCTTCTTTGCTGAATTTGGATTCATTTCAAAATCTATCCAGACCCTTGCTAACAGTGAAGCCCATTTGAAATTACAACTCACAGCAGATACCATCTTCTCAACCACTTCAACAACGAATCCATCAAAAACCATTCCAGATTTCCTTCCTCTTTTTAAATCACTGAACTTCGGTTTGGTTAGTGATCCGGTGAACAACGTCATGGTTGAAAATGATATCGCCAGCGTCTTGAACCCCAATTCATTGAGACGCTTTTCTCCTGAATCCATCATCATTTTGTATCCTGACTTGATCCGGCCATCCTCCCCAGAGAGGAAGCTGAGTCGTGAAAGTATTTTTGAAGTGATTATAAGGAAAGACTGCAGCTGAATCTTTGGAATAAGATTTGAGTTCTCAAAAGAAAAGAGATTCAGGAATTATTAATTGGTTGTTTGAATGGAATGAGTATCAAGTAGTAAGTAGATGACATCCATACATACAGGTGGGAATGCGGGAAGAAGAATAGAGATTTGATATCTCAAATCTCATTCTAGATAATCAAAGACTCAACCCAAAAGAAAACATCTAATTACAGCTCAGTAATCTCTCTTGTTATATGTGATATCTCCGGATGTAATTTTATTAACAACATTCGGTTCTTCTCCACTGATATATTCCAATCCGATCTTTAATGTCAATTCAAATTCTTGAATTTTATTATTAACATAAATCACAGATGAACCCTGACTTATTCTTCATCATTTTCAACATTTCTTCTTCATTCGCTTGGTTCACGTCACCACCACCATTAACCCACTAACCTTATGTTTCATTGCTCCATGTATTCGTTAAATGCATATTCTTGTTGAATCTGTAACATCATCGCGTGAAGCACCAAAAATAGTTTTGAAAGGAGTCGCAAAAGCATTTCCAGTTTCGAGCTTAAATCCTCGATAACATTTCTCACATAACACCAAGAATATGTGAAAATTTTATCCATTGAGACAGAAAAATTATATCGAGTTAAGATTGTTGGATAATATCCTGTAACAGAGAACAAACCAAACAGAAGCTTGAAGATAGTTAAGGGTTAGAAGAAACAACAGTAGACTCCAGACAAACACACACACAGGAAGATGGAGTCGCCTGTTCAACATACTGCCCTTAACTCGATATTTGTCGGGTACACCTCTAGAAAGAGTGTTGTTATACCACTAATGAGGACAAATCGAATCCAGGATAAAACCACCTGATACCAACCCAGCTAGCAAAAACTCGTTTGCCCGTTGCGAACTTAACAGCAGAATAAGATAGAAATTTTTTATCTACGTGCTTAAAACAAAGCAGGAAGAGGGGAAAAGACGACAGGATAGTAGCTGCGTCTGGGGTAAGGAAAAATGAAATCCTTTTTCTGGTTTTATAGGAAAATTTGAGAGAGGAGAATTAAATTGTATTTATGAAAAAATCTTTTTTATTTAATTCAAATAAATTCTCATAAATAATGAAACAGTTTTTAATATGAATAAGTTCCCATAAATAATAAAACGGTAAAATATTTATTATAGGAATTTAAAATAAAAGACCATTAAGTCTTGATAGGCACACGCTGGCACATGCTGCGCAGACGTCGAGCTCACGCCGTGTACTCGACGGGAACACGCCATCTCACGCAAAATCACACGCAAGCATACGCAAGCCAGCGGCTCGCGTACTTTGGTGCGAAGCACCCATATGTGTGAGTTCGCCCACTAGCCCATTCCCTTAGTCCATATCCAATACACAATTTCTTTCCCTTTGGTGCAACCTTTGTGGTAATATGGGTAGACTTCATCCTTGGTTTGTCTAATGTGGGACTAACCAAGGGTTTCTCATTCACTAAGAAGTGAAAAGGTAGATTTGTTATTTTCACCCACATAATGGCTAGCGACACTTTGATCCCAGGATCAATTCCCATCAAGACAAAATATTAAAAAATCATTTTTTAATTCTAACAGAATCTTATAGGATATTTTTCGTTATAACGGCTATTAAATACCGGAAACGAAAAATTAACGAAACTTATAGGCTTATCATAACGGAACCGGCTGAGCCAGTTTCCGTTACGATAAGTTCCGATACCGATAGTATATAAGTGTATTACTCCAAATTCGTTATACCCTTTAGGCTTTAGCCATTCATATCTTCTCCATTCGACACAAACTAAGAAAGTTAGAAAGAAAAAAATTACCTCTCCTGCTGCTCTCAATCTTCTGCTTCTTTTATAGGTGAATGCAAACATTATAGCAAGAGAATTGAAGCAGCAAGTACACAAGGAACCAGCCGCTTGAGATCCCATCTAAATACCTGCAAAAAGAAGCCAGAAAATCGTCCTGGACAAAGAAAGATAACTGTTATCAAAACAGGTAACACACAAACTAAGTTAACTAATTGGAAATATGATCCTGATGCTACTAGATTACTTGCTAAACATGATTATCCACTAAATATGGTTGAACATGGATATTTTAGAGAGTTTGTCAGGTCTTTAAACCCTTCTGCCAAGTGTTACAGTAGGAATACAACTAGGGATGACATTATTAAACTGTATGCTGAGTTCAAAGTTCAAATACAAGAACAATTTGATTCAATGACATCTAAATATAGTTTAACAACTGATATGTGGACTTGTAAACATACAAAAAATGGTTATTATTTGTAACATGTCATTTCATAGAATGATATGAATTTTAATAGGGAGAAAATTTTAATATCACTTTTGCCCAGCTGCAGAAGCATGATATGAATGTGTATAAATTTATGACCCGGCATCAGAATTATAGATACGTATTTCTATCTTGCATTCCGCAAGAGAATTGAGAATGCATATTCAGCTCATGACTACATTAGTTAAGTAGCTCTTTTATATATGTATGCGCCTCCAAAATCTTAGGGATTTACCCGGCTAAACCCTCGTTATTTCATGTGTGTCCATGCAAACTATTCGCATTAATTAGAACACACTGATTATACAAAATTGCGAATATTCAGAATGGATGTTATGCTATTTCTGAATAAAAAATGCTAATTAGATGCATACCATCTAAATGCAGAGTCGCATCGAACATCATCTCAAGTTGTAAACTTCCACGGCTGAATTCCTTGAATATGTTCTGTATGCACTGCATAAAATCCATGCATAACGCCAACATTAAATCTCATGTGATTGAGAATCCCTAAGAAGGCCATGGATATGGCCACATCATCAGCAAGTGCCAACACTAGCAGCATAGGCTATGTCCATGATACTAGTAAGTGGCAACTATGTCCATGATACTATGTCCATCATCGCGCCACCAACTATCCAATATGCCAATTCTAGCAATACTAGCGCTAGCACCATTGTTGTAGCCTGCAGCGCTAGCGCCATCCTTACCTGCTGCGTCATCCTTACCTGTTGCGCCATCTTCGCATACTCGTGCTAGCACCATTCCTTGCCTGCTCATACCAGCGTCATCCTTTGATGCAAGCACCATCACATAAGCCACAACCAGCAGAGATTCAGAGGATCACACAGCCAAAAGGATATTCATCTCATCAATTCTCATTGTATGATGGCACAGGGAACGCTCGAGAATATATTTCTCGATTCTTGGAATCTTTAGGAGCACATGAATATAATCAAGTGTTGCGGCTCAAAGAATTCTCCAAATCTCTTACGGGGAGAGCTTAAACCTGGTACAACAACCTCGCCCCTAAAAACATCTCTGGTTGGTCTCAGATGGTCAATGCTTTTTATAAAAAGTATTTCTTTGTCTCTAAGGAAATCACTCTTTCGGACTTGGGAAGAATGTTCCGAGGAACAACAAGCACCCCAACAAATATGTTCTCTCGACTGCCACGACCAGAACGTAACGAGCAACAATTGGTGGATCTTTGCATTAATGGTATGATTCCTTTTTATTGTGCCTTATTAGGAAATTTACGATTTCAAACCTTCTCCGAGCTACATGAAGCCGCCAAGAGATCAACAACATCTTTTCCAGCCTTGTTGGAAATGACAAGGCCTGCCAGAGAAGAAAGCCGAGGAGACACCCGCGGGAGTAGACGCCTGGTTAACAAGCAATACTTTGTCCATCCGTCCATAAGTGCTGTCACTGACGAGGGACCAAGAGAAAGGCAGCATATCAGTCGGCGTCACAGACTAAGCGTCCACGTCGATCCTGGCGACGACGCCAACATCAATTCAAGGACGAGGTTCATCCAAGGCTCCGCGTCAACATCCAAAGACAGATCCAACGATACTGGATTTCCCTTTCCCCATGAAGGAAGTCCTCAAATTGTTGGAAATGTGGATATAAGATGAAACTATCAAGTTGCGACCTGTACGACGCCCGCCAACCGATGAAGAAAAGCTATCAGTGCTTAAGCATTCTACTAAAACCTCACAATATTTTCCTATTTTTAGCAGTGTTTGTAGTTCTTCCAAAATATTTACAATATTTTGCATTTATACTTAGGATTTCAATTTATTAATCAAGCAAAGAATTGTTTCTTTAAATCTACTCGCAAATCATTCAAAAAATCTCTACTTACTCAAAATCCCAAAACAAAACCACAAAAATCCATGTGCCTCAGAACCCTATGAAAACTCAGAAAATCTAGAAAAATTCCTTGAAAATTGGTTCAACACCTTCGGAGTACGCCTTCTCCACTTAATCAAGAGTCTCAGTTGCAAGCTTCAACTCCTGGGAAAGCTTTTCAACTTCACGTTTGGCCTGGTTGACCGTCTCCAAGTCAGAAGTCACGCCTCCCTCCTACAAACGCTTCTCAATAGCTTCCGAGTGACGGTAAAGCCATGAGACATTAAGCTCATCTCTTTTAGCCTCCTCCAAGGCATCCTTCAAGTCTTGAAGAACTATTTCATAGATTTCTCTACGGGGATGAGCAATCATCTCATGCACGGTTGGTAGCAGCACAGATACATTCCTCTTTAGAGTACGATAGTGTTAGGATTACCAACGAAAAAATGGCAAAACTTCTTCCATATATTGGTATACAGCTCAGCATAGGCAGACGGGACATTGAAGCCCTTAATGCACACTTTTTTTGTGTCGGATCCTATGAAACTTGAAGTCAAAGTTAACTCTAGCGTTCAGGTACTCAACCGGAACAGTCTCCATCGCATCAGCATTCTGTATAAGGGCACCATGTCGAGTACTTTCTTCAACAGTCGCGTCAGGAAGAGCTTTCTCATGATTCTGAATTGGAAAAGACACATCACCAGCATCACGGTTCATGGTAATCTCCAATCCTTCATCTACAAGTTTGTCTCTCTGTTTTGCTTCGTCTCCTCGCTAAAAACAGAGACATAATAGATATAATGAGTTAAAATATCTCAAGCACAAGTAATTCAATCACAAGTCATGAAATCCATAAAATATATTCATTAGAAACCTAAATATTCATTAAAAAGTGTTTTGGGCCATGACATATGGTTTAGAAAGGCTATGGGTCGTTTTGCAAAAATATTGTCGGAAACGTTTTTGCACAGCCCTCCTGAAGAACTGGTACTGGCGCTAATTGGTAAGGGATATGGAGGTGATATATATACCTAATGATTCGTATGGATGTCTATTACAACATACTAAAAGTTCATGTCAACAAGATGAACAAGCTAATAAGGGCGGCCAAAACGCTCAACTACATGGCAGCTGAAAACATACAGAATTCTGCCTGAAAAGTTCTGGACGCTCGGTGTCAGGTCATTTTCACCTAGCAAATAGACTCCAAATCCATAAGTTAAAGTTATCTTTTTCTTTGAGATAAAGAATTAGGGGTCGAACACCTCATTCCGACTTCGTATGAAGATTCTACAGTTGATACGGCAAGAAGACCTGAATCTGAATTTTTCTGACGACAAAAATTGCCAAAATTCTTCATGAAATCATGCATGGTTCTACACGTTTAGTGGTCTAAAAACTATAATCATGTTATTACGATCCTAAATAAATAAAGTAAAATTACTTGGAGATGCAACAAGTCATCGGAAGCAGAAGGCACTTTGTAATGCTACTCACCACCAAGTCTTTCGTCTTCAGCACCGGATCCTTCAATTTCTACGATATGGAAGGATCCTCCAGGACCCTTGTCATTTTTATTTTCTTCCTCAGCGCTTCCAACAACAACGATGCTTTTTGACGCCAAGGTATTCATATTACTAGTCATTTGAGAACAATGGTTATTTATAAGAGTTAGAATTTATCAAGTTCGACAAAATATAAGATTCTACAACTCAGAATTTCTAAGAGAAACTTTACTTACAACATAAGGTGCTGAAATACCAAGGACATCTAGGACACCAAACTTGAAGGGCTGAGCACACAAGTCACCTTGATGAGTTACGCCCCCAGACTGTACAAAGATGTTTTTCAAGACAAAGTATGGATATACTTCATACAAAAAAGAAGAATAAAGGGAAATGCAAGGCGCTTACTTTCTTGTAAGGACGGTCTCCACTTCCAGGAACAATTACTCGTGGTCTCTTTTCCCCGGACTGGGAAATGGCGTCTGCCACAATATGGGATACCTGTATTAACTGAATAAATGGGAGTTGGTGATCGAGTCACGCCTTGCTCCAGAGGTAATCTTCAAATTTGGTTGAGCCGCTAACTCCTCCTCAGATAGCTCACCGCGTACATCAGAGGGCTTACTCAACATGAAGTTCTTAAGGAGAGTAAGATGTGTGTTCCAGAAGTCAGTATATTCATCAGTAATACATTCTTTTATATCGGCCTGGAGAAAGGGAATGCTTCGACCGGGAATATTGTGGGCACCTTCAGATCGCTGAAGCATGTCTATAGAAGGTGCCTTGGTGCGGAAATGAGAGTGGACTGATCGAAGCCCATTTGTCGAGCCGTTTTATCGATGTTATAACTCTGAATGATGTAATTATCAGAGCAAACAACGGGAATGTATCCTGGAGTACAACTATTCATAAAAGTGGCCTCACCAACTGTAGCAATATTACTCTTACCACTTGGACCAGAGCACAGGACAACATCAGGTTTCTCATCAAAAGTCTCAGGCGGAATCACATGCGGAAGCCTCGAACCCCAAGGTGTGAAGTTCACTTTCTTCTCATTGTCCGTTCAACTAATAAGACTAAAGAGAAGAAAGTTTCTTTCCACTCCAACGTAGTATTCTGGCATACTCTATTCCTGTACTTGGATAAGAAGGCCGAGCCTTTGGTGCATATTCGGGAAAATGTTCCCATAACCAAGCTTGCATAAACATAACAGGGATAAAAGACTCTACCTTGGCATAACCGTTGGAAATCCTCATATCATGAATAAAAGTATCCAAATGAGAGTATAAGGAACCCAGAAACAAAGTACCAAGAAGAACATTCTCTCCACCAGCAAGTGCAACATCAATCGAAACAAAAGAAGGCTTCAATTGACCTCTAGAAGAATCTTCGAATACATCCTTAGAAAGCCAGAGTACAAGGAACGCAACAATGCATAGAAGATGATCAACAATGAGGTCGTCAACACTTGTGTTACCCTTCCACCATTAGTCAACCCAAGCCGAATAATTCTTGTTATCACAACGACAAGACTTTCGCAGCTCCTCTATTTTCTGAATATGGGTATCGCCATATTTCTTCTCCTGCTCAGACCATTCGACAGGAATGCTACCAACAACTAGCAGTTGCAACAAGACCGCCACGTCCTCTAAAGTGATTGTTAACTCACCCCAAGTACATGTTGTTGAATAGGTTGGACCACACCAACGAGAAGCAAAAGCAAGCAGACCTTTCGTGTCCTTATTGATTCTCAAAGTCTCAGACACTTGCACAACAGGAATATCTTAGCATTTTCTAAAACCAGTTTCACCCGAGGATTCTTCAACATAACTTTAGCCCATCCTACCCTCCAGACAGAAGAGTTTGGGACATCTTAAAATCAACAAATGAATTCCTATAGTCTCCTCTTTGCAAACAACACCTGACAAGGGCCTATGGATAAATACGCTGAGGTTAAGGGACGTTATTGATGTTCGGGATAAAACTACCAACATAATCAGGAGCAGCAGTCTCTTCGACAACACCCTCATAGAATATGTCATAAATGCTGGGTGCGTCATCTAGAGAAACAACATCAGAACTTTCACCTCTATCACAACTATAAGCAATAACACCATTATCTTAATGATCGTTAAACATCTACAATTGGATCGAATAACATTCATGTCAGCAACGGGATAATCATGCATAAGGTTTGGTTCTATTTTATGTATATACAATACTGATTTGCAAATACATGCTTATATATTATAAATTAAAACTAGTAAAAAAATGTTATAAACTCTAGCATACCCGGTTGAGCTCAACAATGCTACAGTGAATCCAATGAAGGATTTCTACAATCAGAGACAACAATTATGGAAAACCTGAATTATGGATTTCTACAGTGTGCCATCCTAGCATGCTTGTGCCAGCACCATTCCTTTCATGCTCATGCCAGCATCATCCTTTACTGCTAGCGCCATCACCTAGGCCACAACCATAATACTAGCATGTGCTAGGAACACCTGAGTTGCGCGCACTCACATGCACCATTGTCGCTAGCAAAACTTGCTTGCTGCAAATATGTTACAAATACGCCATTGCCATGTTGCGTTAGCATAAGCTTATTCATAGTATTATTTTATGAAAAACTCTCAAATTACTCACATACTTTGAGTCCATGACTACGTTAACTTCTACGAGAAATAAAAACATGTTACATGGGGGGATTCATCATGGGGTTTTGATCTAGTGTGGCAACACCCTATGATAGGAAAGTTACAAGTAGTGGTGACGATTACAAGATTTGAAGAGATGGTGGAGTAATGGTTTCCAGAAAATTCCGTAACATAATAGGCGGTTATACCATTATCCCCACAATCTTCATCTCTCCACTCATTCACTACCTCCACTACTTACAAGGAAAGCAGTGTGTATTCCCAATTATTATAAATAGGCTACTTAGCCTATTCAGAAAACAGAACAAGTTGATCATTCTCAAACACTTTGTTATTCTCGATAGTTCACACCTTCATACACAATTCATTATCACTGCAATTTCCTCAACTTTCGCTGCTTCCCTCCCTTAAGACCAACCCATCTTCTCTCTTTGTGACCGAAGCAGGAGATAACGACTGCTTTTGTGGTTTAGTCTTGTCATGTACGATTTTGATTTCCGAATCTAAAAAAAGTACTTCTACAGTATATTGTTTTGCATAGAAGAAGTTTTTAGGTACTAACAATTGCTGACAATGCTAGAGCTAATGATGTTATGATGAGGGAAAAGTTTGATACTTATTGGGAATAATCTAACATGTTGATGAGCATTGGAGTGGTTTGAGATCCTAGATATAAGGCTAGATGGGTAGAGTTTGTTTATAAGAAATTATATGGTATGCATAGATAAGTATAACAAATTTCAAATAGCACTGAATGCACTTTTCTCTTTATATGAATGTGAAAGTAACTATACAACTCCAAATTATTTTAGGAATACAACTAGTAGAACAGGTTCAGCTGGAATTGAGAATTCCAGAACAACTAGAAGTGACCATGAGTATGATGAGTTTATGATGGAAAATAATAAGATTGAGGTTCAGAAGTCAGAGTTGGAGAAATACTTAGAAGAACTACTGCTTACTAAAGTCACACCCAAAGAGGAATATTTGTTATTGTCTTGGTAGAAAAACCATGCTCTTAAGTACCCAACTCTTGCAAATATTGCAAGAGATGTGTTGATTGTTCCAGTGACAAGTGTAGCATCAGAATCTATGTTCAATGTTTGTGGTAGGGTTCTTACGACACACAAAAGTTCATTAGCTCTAGAAGTTGTTCAAGCGTTGCTTTGTTTAAGCGATTGGTTGCCAGATCTCAATGACAATGCTAGTACTGGTTAGTAACTTTCCTTTCATTTCCTTTCCTTTCATATTTCTTGCACTGCCAACTAACACATTTCATTTTCTTTGAAATGCAAATATACTTTGAAGTTTGAATGTATAAAGAGTAAGGAAGGAAGAACATTTCAATCCAAGGATCCTACTTTTTTAAAATTTATTTGTGTTTTCTTTTACAAGAACATGTAATTTAATTTGGAACATTTGTGTTGTATGTGATTTCTTTGTGTTTTAACTGATATATAAACTGAAAATAAATTATTCTGATTTCTTTTCGATAACGGAATTTATCAGAAAAATATTCGATATTCGATAACCTTAACGAAACAGAATCGGCTAGGATTTTTGAAATTCTATCGGAAGTTATCGGATATACGATAAAAGTTATCGTAACGGAACCAACTGAGTCAATTTCCTTTCGATAAGTTCTGTTGACAGCCCTACAGTTCCATATGCTTCTTCAATACCTTAATTTTAAAAAACCCACAATTTTAAACCTAGATCCAATAAAAATAATTCTAGCAAAACAAAACTAATTCATAACTTACTATCCTCAACTGCTTCAATTATCCATGAGAATCTGTAAAATAGGTATCAAAAATATGAAAATTAGGTCAGAATTACTAAATAAAAAAACCCCAATTGAAAACTTTTCAAGTATCTAAAAGGTTCCACTGACACTTACCACCAAATCTATCCTACCAGTAGCTAACTCCATTAACACCAGCAACAACCCAGCCACCACCAAGTATCACCATCATCATTATCACCACCAGTCTTATCCCCAAAATAACGGATGTCACCCCTACCACCAAAACAACTTCCATCAGATCCTATAAGATAAAACACCACCAACAGTACCATCGACGCTTCCTTTACTCACTGATTTTTGTAATGAAACCACTGATTATCCTTAAAACTCCATTAATAAGTCTCTGTAACATAAGAAATCATACTCATATTCTTCCACTACCTCCACCACCAGCGGTCGAAATACCTAAATCAAAAGTATAACCCACAAAAGAATAAATGTTAAATCAAAACCCACTTTGTAAATCTTATAAAAAAAAAACAATAGAACCAAAGATTTAAGCACTAGAGGTATAGTTGTGGTACCCTTTGTTTCTTCGTACCGATTCAATTGAGAGGAAAGGGTTTCATTTGTGATGAATCTCTTTCAAGAAGAAGAAGCAAAACATAATTCTCCAGAAACTTTGAACCTATAACCAAAGTTCTGATTCACAAGTGACTTATTGTTATGATTGAGAAAAAAATTGATAAAAACATAGAGAGTGACAAAATTCCGGTGTGAAAGGTGGGTAGAGGCTGTGAGAGAGAATGATAGAAAAGCTAGACCGTCGGAGAGATAAGGTTTGCTTTTAGTGTAAAGAGAGGGATATATTTAATCGCATCTTTTGATCTAAAAGAAAGTTACATCTAACCACAAAAACAGCTGACCCAATCGTCGTTAGTAAAAGTCAATTGGAAAGGCTAATAACGTAATATTTCAAGGCTAATTATAAGACAGTTTGTGGCTTCCCAGTTATTAAATCCACAACACATAGTCTAACTGCCAAAGTAGGCTTCAGCGATATTATCAGTCGTTTTACAAAAATCCTATCAGTCTTAAGAAACCTATTTTCCACTAGTGTTAAAGCATTTATCCCTCCAAAATACACCGGCAATTGAAAATATAACATTAACTTAATTTCCATGTTGACTATTACCAAGCCACTTAGTGATCCAATAATGGATATATTAGAATCAGAATCTTGGTTGAAAAGATGGTTGTAAGGAGTAGAAGACCAGATGACTTTATACAAAGTATAACGAATAATTATATGCTTAGTAAACTCAATACTGCCAAATTGCATATGCAATACGAAAGATATTGAATTAGATTATCTATAAAAAGCATGGTTTTTGGTGGGAAGGATGTTAACAAAATATTTCCAGATAAATAGTTGATCTTTAAGGAGAATGAGAGTTTTCCACGGAATCTTAGAGCAACTCTAATGATATTTGGATATATATCCTATATGAAGACCTAAAAAAAGGTACTATCTCAATCACGAAGGGAAAATTCTATTAATATTGATTACAAATAAAAATAAAATGATAAGTATCTTCAATAATAGTTGCATCAATATTAGTTTTAATACAATTATTATTTAGTACTAGGATATAAAATTTATTACAAAGTTAAAATAATTTTAAAATATAAAAAAATGGATGACGTGGCTATAGATGAGAGTATCTAATAATAGATATTCTCGTATAAACTCAATTTGTCAAATATATTGAAATTTAACCATACAATAACCGTTGGAGAGATTTTTTTTTTATAAGAATTTCTAAAATCTCAAATGTCATTAATTTTTTTAGATACTCATAATCTTTTGGAGATGTTCTTATAGGTTGGGTTAATAAATCGACGGTTCCGCATTTGGATATTTTGACATGTCAGTAATTTGCAAGCTGATTTGACAGAAAAATGTTCATTGTTAGTCTGAACCTAAAGTAACTATCCTCACCAACATAGGTAAAGCAAGCGTTGATAAGATGAGAGTTCCAGAAATGAGTATCTTGATAAACTTGATTCGGCTCTAATAACTAGTTCTGATTTCGGTTCTTGATAAACTCACACTCATGGGATGCCATCTTGTCTTATACTCCTAATCATAATCACATGTAACCCATGGCCCCAGCGTGACACTAGAACAATACTAGGAAACTACCACAACAACAACGAATAAATAAAAATATTAAATTTAAACACAATTCAACATCAATTAAAACCGCCCAAACCTCATCTTATTTTCCATTTTTAGCCACTATATGATCTGATGTAATGCCACACAACGAATAACCATCTTCCCAGTCGTTGATCGACGTATAATAATAATTAAGAAGCTATGTGGTTGCACGTATATGATATTGGAACAATGTTGTCCATACCGACCGGTACAGTTGGTATATCGTCGGTTTTATCGGTTTTAAAGTGTAAGCGAGACGAAATCCGATATACTAATGAACGGTATTTGATCGGAAAAATCGGCCGGTGTGGACCGTACCGGTTTGACCGCTACATCGTTTTTTTTTTTTTTATAAAACAAATAAAAAAAAATCAAAAAAAAATAAAAAAAATTATCCTTGTTTTAGGGTTTTCAATTGTTACTCATATTTTTTTATGGTATTTTAGAATTGTATATGCATATGATAATATCTATAATTAATCTAATGATCTTGATTAGAATTGTAATATCCTTGTTTAATTAGCATTTTAGATGATGAACTTTGAAGTTGTTCTTGTTTCTCTTGTGTTTCCAGTTTGAACTTTGTATGGAATCTATGGATCTATATATTTTGGATAAGTACTAGTTTTTCTTTCTAAACTTTGTGAAAAAACGTTTGTTATAACGTGTTAAAATATATTTATAGTTATAAAATGTGAACTAGTATTTTTTTCATAAAATTATAGGTATAAAATATATGGACCGATATTTCGCCGATATTTAAAACCGAAATTTCCCTGGTATACCGGCGTACCAGTATATCGCTCTCGACCGGTACGAACCGAAATCCGGTATGGACTACATTGCATTGGAAAATATTCTTTCGCACAACAATGAGGCACCACACATTTTGATCTATACCCTCTTATAAACTCACTCTAATCATTTTTCGAACACGATTCCTAAACCGGAATAAACACGAAGAAAAAGAATTGAATATTCATTTCATCACCAGACTCCACACACGTATAAGTGGTGAAGAAGTGACGTGCTTTTTATCAAATTCTCACTGTGTAGATATGAAGGAAAATACACGTGCATGTTATAGGTGGCGAGTAAATGGATTTTCGTGTGTATATGTTTGTGTTGCTATTCAAACTAAAGGTGATGTTATCTATGAATGTGTTGAACCATATTTCACCACCAAATGGTTTATCTTGTTATACCAATAGATTATATATCATATTCCTAACTATGACAAGCCTGAGGATTATGATCCTACGAATGTGATCATCGATCCCATACCTAAGCCTCCACCTAGAAGACGAAGAATTCAGCGCATTCGAAGTTCATGGGAGAAGCAAAGAAGATCTATGATATATATAAAGTGCTTCACCATTGGCCATCATAACAGAGCTACTTGCCCCCTTTCTTGATTGACTATGATTTGCTACCCTTCTTCTTTATTAATTTTGATGAACTATGTTAAAATGGATGATACTATGTTAAATATAGTTTGATAGTTTGATTACTTCTACAAATTTTAGTTTTTAGTTCTGCATGTATGGATATTTCTTTTATAACCTGTCAGTACATGTTCATGTATGGATATCATGTTGGGAACATGTACACCATCATATACACCTTATATTTTTAACCTGTTGTTAGTACTTATGCACCAATGTGTACACCTTCCTTTTTATAATGAATGATATCATGTTACTTCTTTTAAATAATCTAGTTTTAATGGTCTCATTACTTCTGCAAATGTTGGTTTTTATTTCTGCAGGTCTGGATATTTTCTTTTATAACCTGTCAATATTTGTGAAGGTCTGGATATTTCTTTTTAACCTGTCATTACTTGTGCACCACTATGTACACCTTCCTTTTTTTTGTTAATACATGTGTACATTTTTGTATACCTGCAAAAACTGAACACAATATGGTTCATTTTTCAATATACCCTGCAAGTATGGCACTAGTCTACATATCTACATTCTAACATTCACAGATATACATTAACATTGTAAGTACAAAATTAATAATAATTAAGAGTAATTCAAGGTTTTGGTAACAAAAGTATTAAGCATGAAATTTAAATAAAAATAAAGTTGTAATAAATGGAAGAAAGTTACAAACAAATTCTCCCAGAAGTTTAAGCAAGTCTAAAACAATTTATTTCTCTTGTTTGTTGCTAGATTTCTACTCTCACACCAAACTTAATATTCATCCTCATATGCGACATCCCACACCTTGGCAGTGACGACTGGCCTCAGCATTTTGGCTACCATTTTGTATCTTATCTGATGACATATATTTCTGGCCATCTCATCATCTCATTCAATGGTTTTTTTTTTCTTGATACTTCTCTTCATGAAGTAACATGTGTAGATGGGGCAGTCTGGGTTTCTAACTTGTTTTGGGCAGCTCATGATATTCATCTCAAAGTTTTCCGTTGAGTCTTCCCCATATGTAATTCTCTTCTTATCAATTTTCCCTTGCACTATTGCTGCCATTTTCTTTGCGTTTGTAACATAATGGTCCTCTGATTCTGAATCAGATTACAAAGAGTTGTACCATTTCCATTCAAGAGCTCCAAAATAGAAAATCAACAATAACCAATGCTTTTCCATGGTATCTTCCAATCCAATTGCAGAATGGTTCGTCGTACTATTAGTAGATCCAGATTCACTTGCATGTCTCATACAAAATCAACCAAAAGTTTTTTTTATCTTTTCATCAAGTTCATCGCATACATAATATTGCAATCCAAATTATATTCATAGTTTAATTATTTGCCCGTTGAATTAGATTGACACATATTAAATTAGATTAAATTTTCATTAAGTAATTTGGAAACTTACCCATGTTGATGGACTCATGAATTCAAAGTTCAAATATTCCGAGAATCTGGTGCTTTCATAGAATCTCTGACAATTGCACCTCTTTGTTGGTATATGTAGAACTGTAATCCCTCTTGGTCTAGTTCTCTATTGAACATCAAGTAATTTAGAACATCTCCCATAATAAGAACTTCTTCCTTTGCCTCAGTATCTGCACTTTTTGTCACCTCCAAAGCTAAAGATCTGCATAATCATAAAAAAATATTTACATGTTGGTGCTAATGAATGTACACAGTTTTGTTAATACCAGATTATGCACAACTTTCTCACATGTCACTAGATTGTATACCACCTTTATAAGGGGTGTACTAGTTTGTACACAGTTTTTCTAATACCAGATTTTGCACAACTTTTTACATGTGCACACAAAATTTTATAATGGGTCACTACAAAAAAAATGGGTTTAAGCGACAACTCGTTTTAAGTCGCTTAAAGCCCCTTTTAAGTCGCTATAACCGTTATAGCGATTAAAAGTGGCACTCGCTCCGTTGGTTGCCCAAATCCATGTATGTCAAAGCTTTGAGCGACCATGCAATCGCTCTAGTAATAAACCAACTAACCTAAAGCGAGTACTTTTTGTCATTGCTTAACATTTAGACCAACTAACATGGAGCAAGTAAAATTGTGATCGCTTAACATCTAGACCAACCAATATAACAAGTAAAATATCAATCGCTTAAGATATACTAATCATTCTAAAGCAAGTAAACTACTTAGTTGATAGATACATGGAGCAACTCTTTCTGAAATTTCTTGGTTAAAGTTTTAAGCTATCAAATAATTTTGCTCGCTAAAAGTGATTTCTGATTTTGATTGGCCTGAAGTTGGTTGCTCAAGCTTTTGAGGTACAAATTTTTTTACTCTCTAGAAGCAACTTGTGACTTAGGAGCTATTAAATTACCTAGTTGGAAGATACATGAAACAACTTAACCTGATGTTACTTGGTTAAAATTTTAAGCGATCAAATGATTTTGCTTGCTACAAGCGATTTGTGGTTTTGATTGTCCTGAAGTTGGTTGCTTAAATTTTTAAGGTATCAAAGTTTTTACTCAAGTTAGTTGCTCGTTATTCTAATTTAGATAATCCAAAATTATAACTAATACCAAACAATTATTAACCAAATTAAAAATTAAATTAAATTTTATTATATCACATATTTTAATTTATATCATTTCTTAAGAAAATTACACTATTTACATGAAAGGAAAAAAGAAATACTATCTAATCATTTCTTTTTCTCCATCTGGGTAGTGCTGGTTGAGAGCCTGGATCTTTACTTAACTAAGCTGCCCACTAAGAAAATGATTGGATCCAAGATTTTTAAGGACCACCTTCAACTGCAGTGAGGTCTCTCCAGCTTGAGTGTTCTCTGCAACAACAATAATGGTGACATCCATTTGGAAATTAATTTTACAATAAGAAAAATTCATGGAAAATATGGATAAAAAAAACTGAATTTATGCGTCATTGAACATGTTTTTTATTCATATGCAGGAAGGGACGTTAGCATATGTAGAACAATTGCAAAATGCAGCAAAACTACGCACTTTATTCATTCATAATAATGGAGGGGATAAAAGCATTAACTATCATAATAATCAGAGAACTTAGCAGGAATAATTTATGGATAATAATAATCCATAGTCAAGGGTACTGGATTATCATCTCCTGTTGGGATAGGCATGAAACAACTGCATGTATTAAGATTAACAACTAAATCATCAATCTCTATATGTTTCTACTAACAAATCATACCATCTGAAATAGATTTCTACTCAAACCGACGAAATCATTATTACCCAAGTGTAGGGTTTCCAAATAATATAAATTCAAGCCTGATTATCATGAGCATCGATAATCAAGTAAACTTATTCGTTTTAACCAAAATCCTACGATAAGGAACAGTATATATATAGATAGATAGGTTGCAAAATTATATCCCAATATACATATGAATCTGTGTTTAGTCGAATACTTTCTTACTAACAAAGGATGAGTTAATGGAAATCATTGATTTCAGATCCAGACGAAGGAGAAGAAGGAGATTGAAATACAATGGCTAGAATTTGATTTCCAACCGACTTCAGACTTCAGAAAACTAGATCTGTTCCTCTCCCTCTTTTTTCTCTATTTCTTTAGCCCAAAATTACTTTCTTTCTTATTACAATTTCCACATGAAGAAGAAGAGAAAATGGAGTAGTCTGTTGTTTCTGAAACCAAAATTTAGAAGTAGAAAAACTTAAATAGATTTTCTTCCAACAACAACAGAGAGAGAGCTTACCGAAAACAAAGAAGTAGAAAACTATACACAACAACAGAGAGAGAGCTTACCGAGTGAGCAATCGTCGTGATAGTGTTGAATGATCCTGATTCGGCGGTGATGGTGGTGATGGTGCACTTGAATATGGAACCCTAGTTTCTCCACCGGAGGCTCAAATTGGAAGAGAGACAGAGAGAGAGAAAAGCAAAGGGCGAAAATGAAAGACAAACTTTTGTATAGGGTTTTGAAAAAAAAAAGATTAACGGTGGATAAGCCACCTCATACGGATCATGGAAAGATTTTAATGGTCTAGATTAGTTGTTGGATGCTCATACGGATTGTGTGTTAGTTATCATTTTGTGTTAGTTACCATTGTGTGTGCTAGTTACCATTGTGTGTGTTAGTTACCATTGCGACTCTTAAGATTTTGCACAAATGAGATATCCCATTTTGCGTTTCCGATAAGTTTAACGAGTTAGGGGAAGAGGTTACTAAGGATAATAAGGTGTACATGAATCATGTATCCTGAACCCTGACCCCGAACCCTCAATCCGTCGTGTTCGTCTTGTACATCTTATTATCCTTAATGTTTAACGACTCTTAAGTGTTCAGGGTTCAGGTTTAGGGTACCCTG
>JAJJMC010011514.1:2592163-2625640 GCA_023531435.1 Papaver californicum
CATTTTGTTATCGATCTAACAAATCTAACGATATGAAACTATGATTTCATCAATCTCACTAAAATTCACTCAATTTTTTATCGAACAGACTTGAATACACTAAATTTTGATCGATCTTACTCAAATTATATCATTTTTCATCGATTTCACTCGATTTCACTTTGATTTATTGAATTTTATTCAATATCAATCAAACTTATTCATTTTGTTATCGATCTAACAAATCTAACGATATGAAACTATGATTTCATCAATCTCACTAAAATTAACTCAATTTTTTATCGAACCGACTTGAATACACTCAATTTTTATCGATCTTACCCAAATTATATCAATTTTTCATCAATTTCACTCGATTTCACTTAGATTTATTGAATTTTATTCAATCTCAATCAATCTTATTCATTTTGTTATCGATCTAACAAATCTAACGATATGAAACTATGATTTCATCAATCTCACTAAAATTCACTCAATTTTTTATCGAACCGACTTAAATACACTCAATTTTTATCGATCTTACTCAAATTATATCAATTTTTCATCAATTTCACTCGATTTCACTTAGAATCATTACAAAGACATATGTTGGTAAGATTAGATCACATTTACCTTGACTAATTATCCACAGATTAAATCCAATTTTACTTAATTAGTTTTACTTTATTTACCTTGACTGATTATCCGCCTAATTCTAATATTGGTCGGCCTCATTCAATTTCTCTCGGATTTCATCGGTTTCTCTAGTATCCATCATTTTAACCGAATGTATATCGATCTTAGTCAATTTTACCCGTTACCTATCAATCTTATCCAATACCGCTCGACCTCATTAAATTTATCCTACATTTCATGGGTTTATATGATTACCTATCAATTCAAACCGAATTTCCATCAGTTTCACGTTATTTCATTTGTTATCTGTCAATCTTATAATCCAATATTGGTCGGCCTCACTCAATTTTTCTCGGATTTCATCGGTTATTCATCATTTTAACCGAATGTCCATTGATCTTAGTCAATTTTACCCCTGACCTATCAATCTTATCCAACATCGCTCGACCTCACTAGATTTATCCTAAATTTCATGGGTTTATATGGTTACCTATCAATTCAAACCGAATTCCCATCAACTTCACTTAATTTCGTTTGTTATCCGTCAATCTTATAATCCAATATTGGTCGGCCTCACTCAATTTATCTCGTGGATGTAAGTTAGGTGTTGTGACTAGTTGTGCCTTGAGGACCAAGGGATGAACAACTCTATCGTGAGAACTGAGTTTTGTCCGTGTAGAACTCCGTCTGCATGGATCGCGCCTCTCCTGGCCAGATTGAGTCTTTCTAGCTCGGATTGAATCAATCTCTCCTCATACTTCGATTTATGTTATAAGTCCCGAGGCAAACCTTGAAATAACCATTCTACCTTTTGCTCATTTTCTAGTAAAATAAATGTTTTACCCCTAATCTGAAATTTGATGAAAATAACTATTCTGCCATCGATGTGTAAAATGAACATTTTATACCTGATCCAAAAATTTTAATCGAATGGATATAAATGATCTGTACGGTGTTTATTCGACCAATATGAATTCAGATCTTTAATCGAACGGATATAAATACAAACACAAAACTCATACGGATTACCATTCTTATACAAAATCAAAAGAGGTAAAATTGCATTCTCTATGGGCGGGAATGACCAAGTTTTGGCGCACTATTTCCCCCTAAAATTTCAGTAAATTTTCTTTTCCCTCTAGAAAACCCTAACCACATCTCGTCGTATTCTTTCCTCTTTGGCTACTCTTCTTCTCTTTCCAAGTTTGAACCCTTCAAGAAAACCCATGAACATAACTTTACCACTTCCACTTTATCTGAAAACCTATTTCCCACACCCCTCGAACACCTTCAATCTGCTATTAATCGTTTATTTGGAATGCAAAAACTTGTTGTTTGGCGGAGGGAAACGTAAGAATTTCACTCTGTTTATTTACATATTTTTTTTGCTGTGTCTTGATGGATTAGGTTTTCAGTTGGTTCAAAACTTAAAACCTTGGTTGATTAGTTCAAAACTTAAAACCCCAATTGATTTGTTTGATTTTTATTGGATTTAAAGTATTTTTTTGATATATATCTCACTTTGCAGTCGATCTGATTGATTTCATGGATCTGATTAAATGGGAGAAGATGGGATTTGTTAATGCTGGAACTCTCTATTTTTCTGAGTGGTAAATATTTAAACCCTATCCGCCCAAGTATGTATCCCGTTCAGCAGCACCAATTGTGAACCCAATTTTCTAAATATGGGATTCATTTGATTTTGGTTTTTCTTTAGCGGTTTCATTTCATTTGGGGTTTTTAATCAATTTGTTACTTCGATTTTGTTGAGTTAATGTTGACAGTTGATTGATTGAAATTTTTCTTCACTGAAAATTGTTAGCGGAGCAAGCTGAACTCAATCAGTTTTAAGAAGTGGCATCACAGATGGGTTTGAAGTACTATTGAGAAGGGTGGTGATATATACTTCCCTTACTCAAAGGTAAAATTGAGTTCTATTCTTAGCAATTTTTATGTCAATAAAGACTAATTGGAACAGATTAATATTTACTTTCATATCTTAGAACGGGGTGCCTGATTTGATTTTAGATAGTGTAGGAAATCCTGAATGGAATGTGGTTCAGGTTGTAATGTTGTATCATTGTGATATTCCAAGTCTATTTTTTCAACTCAATTGATCCACTTATTGCAGCCAAGATCAATTCATTATATTATTCTGTTACTTGTAATTTTTTGATCGAAAACCCATTTTCTGGAAAAACATAGCACCATTGTTGCAAAGGTTCAATATTTTTGTAGAGGTTTCTTTTTGAAGAGAATTGTTTTGCTACCTTTCTTTTTTCTTTTGATCTATGTGGGGGAGATACAGTGACCAAGGGTGATGTATAATCGTTGTATGGGTTTGTACCGTCGAAATGTAGTCTTGTTCTTGTTCTGCAGGACAATTAATTACTGATCAATTTCAAGTGACTTAAATCTTATTGATGCTCTTTTAGAGTCCATCCAAGTGTACATTCCGTAATGGAGACCATGTGTGTGACTTTTGATCCTTGGATTCTCATTGGATGGATTGCAACTTTTAGGATCATGATTTTATAAAAAAATGAACAACCAATTTATCAAGACTGCATTTTAGTACATTTTCGCATCTGACAAAATTCCGGATGCAAAATTTTATTTTCTTCAGTTCTAGATCAATTTTGAATGTAATGGATTATTATTTTGGCCACTTTGCTGATAGTTTCAGGATGAAAACACAAGCAATTGGTGGTTACTGTTAGACCATAAAGAAGTAGGATATTGGCAGGTGAATTATTCGTACTACTAAAAGGAAGTGCGAAAGTAGGAAGTGCGAAAGTGGTTCAATTTGGCGGTGAAGTCTATTCCGAAACCATTGGTAAAGAAGGAGCGCGACACACATCAACAACAATGGGGAGTGGAGGTGATGCAAGAAACATGTATACTGGTGCAACTTACATCATGTCAGAATCATTGATTACTCTTTAACGAAAAAATACTCCGAATGGGTGATGGAGTATATGGATGAACCGTATTGTTACAATGTTTATAACTATGTTCAGTACATTAAAGAACCTGAATTTTATTTTGGAGGTCATGGTCGTCAATGGAACCCCTATTATCGATGAGAAAGAAAGATTAGCTAGTTATTCGACTATTGTTCGATTATTCTTTTGTTCTCTGGGCCTCGATTCAATACTATTAACACGTTTTCTATGCTCAATCAACTTTATTTCTGATTCATCTTTAGGTTGCTTGTTCTCTGGTACGATAACTGAGATAAGTCGGACTGAGTACAAAAGATAGGATCAAAACTTTGTATTTTTTGACAACGAATTTCTACTTGTTAAGGCAAATTTGTAGATAAATTGCTATTAAAAGATAAAATAGAACTGATAAGCACACTGAAAAAAAAAAAAAGTTATAACCAAATTATAGTCAACTTAGTCGACTCATGTTATTTATTTATTTTCAATTTGTGCATCCAAACATTTGCTCATAGTGAATCAAAACAATGATTTGAACAAGTTTTCATGTTTCCATTAAACAAATCCTAATAAGATTGTTGGATTAATACTAATTAAGTTCTCAAATGTCTACTTCAAAAATTGAATTCTTTTGAAATGGTGGTGGCGGCTTAAACTTAGTTGCTGGGAGATGTTTTACCAAGTAATTCATTTTTTGGTTGCTACGAGTATGTGCCTCAAAGTAAAGAGTTACATGAGCACTTTTTTAGATATTATATAGATTACTTGAAAAAAGGATATAGCGACCAAACACATCTGGCCATGGCTAAAAATTAGTTGACATAACTTTAAAGCAACCCAACTATTTGGCAGTTGCAAGTTTTGTAGCTTAAACCCTTAAAGCGACTAAAATATTAGGCTCTTGCTAACATTTAGAGCAACCATTTAATTTTCTGTTGCTACGAGTATGTGCCTCAAAGTAAAGAGCTACATGAGCACTTTTTTAGATGCTATATAGATTACTTGGAAAAAGGATATAACGACCAAACACATCTGGCTATGGCTAAAAATTAGTTGACACAGATGTAAAGCAGCCAAATTATTTGGCAGTTGCAAGTTTTTGTAGCTTAAACTATTAAAGCGACTAAAATATTGGTCTCTTGCTAACATTTAGAGCAACCAATTTATTTTGTTGTTGCTACGAGTCTGTGCCTCAAAAGTAAATAGCTACATGATCACTTTTTTAGTTGCTATAAATTACTTCAACAAAGGATCTAGCGATTAAATATATTTTTTCGTTGCTAAATAATAGTGGACACAGGTTTATAGCCGCCAAAATTTCTGGCAGTTGCAATTTTAGATGCTTAAACTATTAAAGCGACTAAATTTCCGAGCTCTTGCTAAGATTTCGGTCGCTTAAACCCGTTTTTCTTGTAGTGGGTGTACTAGTTTGTAAACAAATTTTCAACAAATAACAAAAATGATTATGTGCAAAGTAGTGTTCCATGGAATTATAATTTATGTGCATAGTCAAAGAATTTTTGGATTCTTTTTTTTGTTTTGTCCTGATGGCGTCATTTTTTAGAGTGTAAAACTGCGGATATCATCCAATGATGCACTGGGAAAGTAAGTATTTAGATTCCCTTGTTTTTTCTTTCCCTTGGTATAGTCAACATCGAACTTTGGTTTTACAACTCTAGTTTTACTAGTGGTAAAGTCGGGATCAAACTTCGGTTTTGCAACTCTCTTGCCAGATGGTGTTCTAGACAATTTTCCACATGCTTTCGTCTTCAACATTTCTCCTTCATTCATTGTATTCTTTGATTTCTTCGAAAATACATCTTCTTGGATAGTAAAAAATGTACTATGATTTTGATTGATGAAATGCAATGATTCTTCAATAATCTTTTATTGAAAGTCTTTATTAGTCAATAAAGTTTGAGAAGATTTTTTATTGGTTCTCTTCTTGAACCTCTTCTTGACTCAATCCCAATGACCATCTAGGACAATCAATGATTAAATTTGACACCATTTGCTTCATTTTAGGTGGTATTATATCACCAACCAGCAAGCTTCTTGCATACATCGTGCGATAAGTTTTCCAGTATTTCATCAATTTTTGCCTTTGTTATTTCAAATTCCTTCACTGCTCCCCCCCATCAAAAGTAGTAGTTGATATGTGTCGTAAGTGCAATAAATTAGTTTAGATATTTTTCACTAATATTAGCAAGTAATATAACAGTAGTAAGGATCGTTTCAATGAGGAGATGTGTAATTGTTATTTCTTTTCAACTTCTTATGTAACCAGGGGGGTTGTGAGCTTTAGGCTAAAGTAAACGAAACTAATAAAGTAAAAACGAAATAAATAAAGATTGAGATTAATGTGAGAAAATACTGGTTAAAGTTTTTGTGAGACTCTGAACTTTTACTCGGGTTTAACTAAACCCGTTATAGGTACCAAATAGGTTACCCCTTAGTAATATTAATGTGCATTACTAATAGATGCTATATGAACACAAATTTAAGCATGTCTAACACGCGGTGGTAGCTAGGGAAGTTTTTCTTTTTTCCTTCAATACTTACATCTCAAAGATGGATCTGCTTCTTCCTAATTTTTGGATCCCTTATCTCCTTCACTGAAAGGATTTTTCGACTCTTCCTAGGAAATTTAAAGAACGATAATGGAATCATGCAAGAAGTGAGAAGAGTACATCGAGTTACTTTTCTATGGTTTGTAAACGGGGTAGAGAAATACTTCCATCCTGTTCTTGGATTTGGGAATTTATTTTAAGGGTTTTGATCAACTATTTCTACATGCATAAATTGGGGCCGAAAATTGATGCCACTCTTACTTGGTTGCTCCTGAAATTGTTGTCATGTTTGATGTGTAAGGAGATGATTTAGAAACTAATATGGATGCTGAACATTGGGTATTCTTAAACTCGAGTTCTATACGAGTTGTAAGGATGTTTTGGGGTTGGTTTTGTTGCTAAGAATCAGTTGGGTTTTGGACAGTTTGCTGCCAGAAAAATCAGCAAGAGTTAGGTTTGTTTTGCGTCTGTGTTTTAAATGATTGGATAAAATTCAGTAAGATTTAGAGTCTTGGTGGTTTATGGATAAAAGGGTTGTTGTTAAACTCGAATTTGCAGACGAATAAGCTATGAAAGTAACTTAATTAGACCAAGAAAAAAAAACCTGTCCATAACAACAAAACTATACTCCAAGTATTCGATAGAAAGCCTGAAAGAAGAGAAAGGAGGGTTAATCCCATTGGTGGTTTTCATAGTCATTGATGGTTCCATGTACAATTATCTTATTTAATTATCATAAATGGATTTTTGCAAGCTAGATAGGACTGATCTCATATTGTGAACTTGTGTGTGGTAGTCCAATACGGTGTAGCCGTCAATTAGCGGTAATGCTAATCGGAATATAACTATAGGCAACACTGGACTAGCTAGTGTGCTTTGTTAAATTTAGATAGCAAGGATAATTGGATTTTATTATGTTGGAAAAATCTGTGTGTACCGTTACTCTAGGTTATTATTTATAACAAAGTGATGTTCGCAGATGATTTAAAGGCTAAGACATTTGGTTCTTTTGTTGTTGCTGCCCATGGAATTAATTAGTGTGTTTAAACTCGTTATATTGGCATTTGTTCATGTCTTATATTGTTTGGATGTAGATTCACTGCTTGTTTAACTTTAGTATATTTAATTAAATTTTACGTATCTTCTCTATTGCGTGGTGCTATTAATGGGCAGTGTTGTTTAAATTAAAGATAGACCATATGTATGAATGTGGAAGATTGTTTTGGACTAGGTACAGTACTAGCGTCTTTGGTGGATTTGTGCGCTTGACATAGATTACTAGTAGATGCTAGACATAATGATATCATTTTAACTTTTCGTGCTTCATTTCAAATAATTTGATTATATTATGCTATTGCCGATGTAATAGTTTAATAAACATATTTTGACAGATTATAGTAGGCCATAGGTTAATATTGTATCTTTATAATAAAATAATTTTTTTTCTGTAGGATTCAATGATTCTTGAAATATATAAGTTATGTTTATATGTTTATAAAGTAATTTGAAATAAATTGATAAATATTTTTTTTATAAAAATCAATTTGGTCCGAAAAATTTGAAAGTCCGGATTCTCGAGTGGCGTATCGGGAAAATTGGAACTGGCCAAACGGGCCGAAATCCGACCCATTGAAAGCGAAAATTTTCTAGTCCGTCACAGGTTTCAACTTCCATCACAAAATCTGCTAGTCAATTGATTTAATCTAACCTTCAATCCTTCTCATATCAATAACCCTAGAGCATCCTATCACAGATGTACTTCGAAAAAACTTCTTGTATCATCAAAGGCACAAGAGTCACTCTTTGAATCCTTCTCAGTGAATAACTTGGCGCAAAAGCCACTCAAGTTCAACCCAATGAAATCAATGGTCTTCATGAGTTGAGGCTATTCTAAGCAATCCGGCACAAGAGCCACACATATTTTTCCTAGGTTAAGTTTCAACACATAATCGCATGACAACATCCCGTTGATAACAACTATGTTTTGCTACTTGTGATTAGAGTTCATCGACAATTCTGGATCTCAAACCCTAGTCTAGCTTTAGATATGAATACATGACCATTCAATTTGCAACTTAAACGAGCAAGGCTTCAATCATACATGGTGATATTAACAGTAGAACATAAGCGATAAAACATATCATTAACATTAAAACTAACCAGCCAGATTGATTTACATGTTTTAGGACTTAGGATTACATCCCCAACTAATAAAATAAAGTTACCTACTCATGACCCATGGAAAATATACAAATAAGATGATGAAGAATAATGTTTTCCTCCTAAAGAGGTAAACCCTAGATTTAAGATGTAGAAGAGAACTATAAGGTATAAAATTGAGAGATCCCAATGTGTAGAATATGTAAGATATCTTGTTTGAGACTTAAATGTCTTCTTATATAGCCACCAATACTTGACCCTTAAGTATCCTCTCTTTATAGGATTTAGGATCCTATTGGGACCAAGTTTCCTCAATTTAGAAGTCCAAAACGCGTCAAAAATTTATTTTCATCTTTTCCACAGTCATCGCGGTCCTTTCCCACGACCCTAACAACTCTAAACACCATCAATGACTCAAATTCTCTGTTTTAAAAGTTCTAAAAGTCTTCATGCTCGTTTTCTAATAGATTGACGACTTTAGGGATCAAAATCAACCCTATTCTGCCCGGAAAACCTCAAGAGTTATCATGCTCGTAATTAGGGTCGTCATGCTTTCTTTTTTCGTCTTTTGGAATTTCATTGTTATGTTCATAACTTCTTCGTCCGGTCTTAGAATGACCTTATTCTTTTTGGGTTGGCTTCGTATCTTCGTTCTCTTAAATATGATAATAACAAATTCTTGATTTGAACGAGTTAAACTATATCTTTGTCCCTTCTTCACTTGTAGAAATTGAATTTTTTGCTCATTCTAATACTTTGTAGCTCCTTTTTGGATGAATTACCTAATAAAATACATAAACTAGAGAAAAAACACAATACAAAGTAATATACAAGAAATATAACTAAAAAAGTATGAAATTGACACTCAAGATATGTAAATTAAGCACCTATCAAATTCTTCCACACTTAGCTTTTGCTAGCTCTCGAGCAAACTACTTCTGAAACTAACCTAACTCACTTCCATAGGAATCATGGTTACACTTAGCATGTGCAAAAAGACTTTAAACCTCTAGGTGTCCCTAGTGGACGAGTTATAGTCTCGTGAGAGTTTACAAGAGATATACCCATAAAACTTACTCCAACTTCTAAGTATTCCAAAGTCCCAAGCATACAAAGAGATATGAGGACATAAATTTTCACTACCTAATGTCAAGAAGTTAGAAGTACAAGAGAAAATTTGAAATTTAAATATGCTTAATCAAAGAGAGTGAGAGTGGGATGTGTTAAACCAACGTCATACGATGGAACCCATCCTCAAGAGTAACCAATAATTATTTCGCCTCGATTTCTGCCTCAACGGTTGGTTTTCTCATAAAATGATAGAAATGGGTATCTCATGTGTGCAAAATGGAATAAAGAATAAATACTTACACACGGAAAGGTGACATTTATTTTCAATTTTTGACGATCTCAAAGAAAGGAAATCAACCATATGCGAAGATGGAAATGCTCACTCACCTTCTCATCCGATCTACATTCAACACCACTCTCTAGTGTCCAATGGAAACGTCTTCGTCTTCAACTTTTGATAATATACTCTCGAACTTCGTAAACTTTGACAATTTTTATTTTTTTCTTCGATTACTTGTTTCTTTGAAGCTTCTTTATATATTTCTTTTTCTCCACAACCTTGATATATATATATATATATTATGATTATTCATTTCTTTGTCATAGGATAAAGACTTTATCACTTGATTTTTCACAACGTTGGTATCGTCTTGGTTACTTAGACTTTGAAAATTCACATCATTTTTTTTTATCTTTTTCACTTTCCCTTCACTTTAGATATACAATTTCGCTTTTTATTTTGTTGCTTATAAACCTTGAACGTCTTCAACTTTCTTCATAAATTGTATTGCTCCGCTTTTTGATGATGTTGGTGTATTTCTATGGTCATTGCTTCGAGAGAGTGGTACGTCATGCAATTCAGAATACAAGATGATGTTAGTTATCCGTTTTTATGTCACCCTCATGATAGACAAAATTAGCACTCAAGAGATCAAAAAGTGTTGAAGGGTGCGAGGTTGAGTAACTCATCATTTTCCACGGAGTTAGCGCAGATGAAACACTCTAAACGAATTTTTTTTTAAAGGTTTGGCGCCTCACTCTTATTATTTTAAGGGTAGTCTCCACTAATTAATGATTAGCTCTCTAATACTGCATTCCTTCTGCACCTCATTTGACATCGGTAAGGTTAAGTTCATCATGATTATTCTCTCAAAGATTAAGAATACCTAATGTGTAGTATTTTTAACAATCATTCTAAGTTCCATTATTCTGGCGAGAATTCCATATGTAACCTTAGATAAAAGTATACTACATGACTTTAAATCTCTACAAGTTGGAGGTTCCATGCAAATATTTACAAAAAATTGAAAAATTCTACTATATGAAAGTAAAATCTAGACTAAAGACTAAAAACTGTATATGCAAATATGCAAATACTCCCCTGCACTTAAACTTTACATTGTCCTCAATGTAATTGACTCTCCCAATGTAAATCCCAAGATGGGAAATTCCTATTATGACTAAAAATTAAAAAGATAAACGTAGAAATACAAAACCAATGGATTGCCTCCCATTCAACGCTTAGTTTAACATCCTCATCCTGACCTTCTGATTATCGTCCGTACACCAACAATCTGAAAACATGTAGATCAATCCAGATAACAAAATGCAATTCAAATAACAGCTTCACACAGACATTAGCATATAATAATGATAATGAAACTATTATTCGATAAAAGTTACCCCCACACTTAGTCCTTTCAACACTTGGAAATGTATAGAGAACATAGAATTTGAGAACTTCATTGGGTTCCTCTTGGTGAACCTGCACACTATTCCATAAATTATTTAGAAGCACACAATTCCAAACCTAATTATGGTATTTTCTCAAAAAATGGGTCAACAACTCTTTGAGAATCTATTTCGATTAGAGGAGGAAGATCCATGGATATAGAATTATGCAAAGGATTAGACAAACCTTCCATAATATCCTGTATTATGGGATCCTCGTTGTACTTAAAGAACTCCAATGAATTATTTACCTCTTGTGTATCGTGGTCCTCTACCATTTCAATCAATCTTCATCAGTTTATGCCTCAACCAAAATCCCGAAATTAACATTATCATTACACTACTTGGAAAGCTCAATTGGGTCTTTCACGATATTATTCAATCTAGCTTCATTCTCAAATCTTTCATCATCCTCTATATCAGACTTATTTTCCGAATCTTCAGAGACCTCATATTCTCTATTAGCAAAACATCATTTGAATTCCATACGTATGATATTATTAATTTCTTGGAGAATTTCTTTTGGTGCTCCGTTATCTTCCATTTGATACAGTTTTTTTCGAGAGTTTTCTTATGTTTACATGTTTTCCACCATTACTTACAATAGGATAACTAAACCACGACTCGTCCCGTTGAATGGGTTAATGATCAAAAATACGATCAGGAGTCAGGTTAGTTATACAGTTGTAACATTCGGTTGGTAAACGTTCTCTCAATTAAGTGTTGGATCAAGATGGTCTAGTCTATGTTGCATATCCTTTAATTGATCTAAAATTTGCATACAACTATAGAATGGATTCAATTAGAAGTATAATGTCCCACTTTCTTTGTTATTGACCTACATACCTACCATAAGGTTGTTGGTATATGATAGACACATTTATGTGTCTAAATTGTTCCCAGTTTGTTTATTGCTAAAACTCGATTGTGTACTAATTGCGTCATTTTATGTAATTGTAAGTATTTTTAGAGAAATAAATATTTGGGAAAAATCGGCTCGAAAAAAATGTTAAAGGCACCCGGAAAATTTACTAAAGGCACCCCCTTGGATTTGATAAAGGCACCGGCACCCACCCTCTAAATTCAAGTCTTGAGTTTGGCGGGAAAATATTCATTTCATTTGCATGGATTCTGTATCGAATGTGAGAAGAGATTTTTTGGGTTTATTCTCTTGATCCTTGACTACTACAACATATTCTTGCCTTGTACACATTTGGAAAGGTTACAAATTGAAAATCATACAAATCAGATAAAATCTCGAGAGAAATTCTCACGGGATTTTCTTTTCTAAGATATCTGATTCTCATTTATATTCATCATGTGAGAAGATTGGTCAAGGATACAGCGTAATAATCTTGTGTACAAACAAAGAAACATAATCAGAATGAAATCAGGATCGTGATCAAGAAAAAAATCAGATGAAGATATTCTTTACTGCCAAGAATCGATTCTCATGATTGAGAAGATTTTCACGAGTTAATGAGGATTGGAGGTGGTTCTAGTATAAATAGAGAGTCAATAGAAGCATATGGGACGTTTAGATTGGAGAGAAAAGCTCGAAAATCCCATTCACAATTTTCTGCTGCTGCTGCTGTTCATCACGTAAAGGAGAAGAAGAAGACGCAGACTACATTCAGAAAGAGTCGCAAAACCCGTGGCTAATACATTTGAAGATTACAGTGCTAAGAAAATGTCATATTTCCTGTAGCTGCTTCTGCAACATTTAATTTGAATCAGAAACACTTTTTTGTAACAGTGATTGCGGTAACATTTATAATCGTTGTAGTTTTTCTGTTTCATTCATTATTGTTTATTTTCTTCTTCCAATTATAATTGTGAGAAAATGAAAAATATGAGGAGCTAAACCCCATATCTGAGGCGATGGTGGAAGCTATTTTTTCCAAAAAAAAAAATGATAATATTTATTTAATTAATTTGTGCAATTATTTGATGATTATTTGCCTTAAATAAAAATTGATTTAATAATTTTTGTAGAGTAATTATGATTTTGTTAGATGGTTTATGCTTTGCCTAGGGTTTAGATATTCCATGATTTTGTTATACAATTGCTACTTTAAGAATTTACTTATTGCACCATTTTAGAATCGAATTAAAATTTAAAATTGCATGATTTTAATTATTGAATTTAATCGTTATAAAAATTGGAAAAATAGTGGAAACCTAGCCTCAATATTCTCTCAAATTGATTATCATCTTTACTTGAGTTTTTATTATTTTTAGTCTTAAAAATTAAATTTAAATCCAAATCTTCACAAGTCTTAACGAACTTTTCTTACCACTTTACGAATTACATCAGTATATATGTATGATAATAACCAAAAGATTCCGTAGGGTATTGATCAAAACCAAATGATTGATTCTAATTATATCCAATGGTTGGTGGGCAATTACCGAAAGATTGAGAATTATGACTAAACTGATTACCACCATAATATGAATGATCTTGTGCATTATACATTTTATTTCCATAAGGAAACATGACGACTATACAAGAAAGTAGAAAAAAATCTAACTAAAAATCTAAAAACAAAAAATAAATAAAATGATGTATACAACCGAATCTACCTCCCGCTTTTAATGGATGACGAAATCACCAACGAGTTATTTCCACCACAAAAACCTGAAAAAAACTAAGAGAAAAACGTAAAATAGAACAAAAAAGATCTCAAACAAAAACAATTGATATTGTTCCCCGACATCGACGCCAAAATTTGGTGCGTGTTATAAGTGCAACAAATTACTTTAGATATTTTCCATTAATATTAACAAGTAATATAACAGCAGTAAGGATTGTTCCCATGAGGAGCTGTGTAATTGTTATTTGTTTTCAACTTCTTATGTAACCAAGGGGGGAGTGTGAGTTTTAAGCTAAAGTAAACGAAACTAATAAAGTAAAAACGAAATAAATAAAAATTGAGATTAAGGTGAGAAAATACTGGTTAGAGGTTTCATCTTCCATCACCAAACTTGCTCGTCAATCGATTTGAGTTAACGTTCAACCATTCCGATATCCATAACCCTAGAGCATCCTATCACAGGCATACTCCGGCAAAACTCCTTGTATCATCAAAGGCGTAAGAACCACTATTTGAATCTTTCTCAACGAATAACTTGGCGTAAGAGCCACTCAAGTTCAACCAAATGAAATCAATGGTCTTCGTGAGTTGATGTTATTCTAAGAGGCGTAAGATCCACACTGATTTTTCCTAGGTTAAGTTTCTACACATAATCACATGGCAATATCCCGTTGATAACAACTATGTTGTGCTAATTGTGATTATAGTTCTTCGATAATTCCGGATCTCAAACCCTAGTCTAGCTTTAGATATGAACATATGACCATTCAATTTGCAACTTAAACGAGCAAGTATTCAATCATACATGGTGATATTAACAGTAGAACATAAGTGATAAAAGATATCATTAATATTAAAACTAACCATCCAAATTGATTTACATGTTTAGGACTTAGGATTATATCCCCAACTAATAGAATAAAATTACCTACTCATGGGTTTCTCAAAACCCATGGAAAATATACAAATAAGATGAAGAAGAATAATAGTTTTCCCCCTAAAGTGGTAAACCCAAGATTTAAGATGTAGAAGAGAACTTAAGGTGTAAGATTGAGAGATCCCAATATGTAGAATATGTAAGATATATTGTTTAAGTTTTAGATGTCTTCTTATATAGCCTCCAATACTTGTCCCTTAAGTTTCCTCTCTTTATAGCGTTTAGGATCCCATTGGAACCAAATTTTCTTAATTTAGAAGTCCAAAACGCGTCAAAACTTTCTTTTCATGTTCGCCACAGTCGTCACCGTCCTTTGCCACGACCCTAACGACCCTAACGCGAACCTAATCCTAAAATTTGACTAGAAAGAGACCTATAGGGTAACGAGCTTATTGGAAAGTCATTCAAAAGGATTGTATTGGTTACTTTGTTAGCTTAACTTAAAGTTCAAGAAGATTTATTTTAAGTTGACAGAGCCGCCCTGTAACCCAGGGAAAAGTTTCCAAAGAGGCAGGGTTATCAAAGCTCCTTAGAGCTTATCATGCTTCTAATCGACTTAATCTAATTCGGATCGTTCTGAGGGATTCGCTAAAACTGTAACTAATTGCCTTTTGGAAGAATAGAAGCTGGTCTAGAAACAATCTAAGTGGAGCCATCATGTTTTTTGTTTGCTAGATTCAATAGGTTTGATTTGGTTGAGTCGGCCTTGTTTGTGTTTGTTTAGAATTCCCTTCCGATTAGGAGTTATTGCATGCCCAGTGAGCGTGCCTGGAGAAGAGATTCTATTGGTCGTTTGATCAGTGACGGAAGTAGAAACTCTAACTTTGAAGTTGAGAATTTAGGAAACCCTTCTTTTGAGAGACGAAACCTTAGTTTTGAGAATTTGTCTCTCAGTGAGGAAGTCATTCCTAATTTTCTAGTTGTGCCAGAAATGACAACCTTAAAAGCTTTGTTGAATCCTACTAGGACTTCTCGTCCATCATGTATCAAGTTAGCTGAAACTCAAGCAAACTATGAGTTGAAACCTGGGATCATACAGATGCTCCCAATCTTCTTAGGGAAAGAAAATGAAAATCCTTATTTTCATATTAGGGAATTTGAAGAAATATGTAGTACCCTAAAAATTCACAACATGTCTAATGAAGATTTGAAACTTAGGTTATTTCCTTTTTCCCTTAGAGACAAGGCCAAATCTTGGTTATATAGTTTGCCATCTGAATCCATCGAGACATATGAACAACTTACCGCCGCCTTTTTAGCTAAATTTTTCCCTAGGCACAAGATATTAGCTCTTAGGCAAGAAATTTCCACATTTGGGCAACAAGAAGGAGAATCTTTGTATAGGTATGTGGAAAGGTTCAACGAATTAGTAGAACAATGTCCCCAACACGGTTTAGATGATTCTAGACTAGTCCACATCCTTTATGAAGGGCTAGATTATCCAACAACGACCTTGGTTGAGTCATTGTGTACAGGGAGTTTTGACAGTAAAAATGTTGATGAGGCAAAATCATTTCTGTATGAAATTGCCGAAAAGACCCATCAATGGGAATGTGGTAAGGAACCCCATAGAAAAATTCTACTGAGCAGAGGTAATGTCAATAGGGTAGATGGAATTCTTGAATCAAATGCTAAATTTGCAGCTATAACAAAAAGGTTAGAAGCCTTAGAATTGAGTCAATCTGGTTGTGGAATAGAACCCAAGTCATATTGGGAAGGGCAGAGTGTTGAAGAACAAGCCCATGCTCTTTACAATAACACTAGATATGATAACCGTCAAAAGTTTGACCCATATTCAGAAACCTATAACCCTGGGTGGAAAAACCATCCAAATTTTTCTTGGTCTAAGGGCCAAAATCAAGGTCAGACTAGTAACCCTCAGGTTCCCCCAGGTTTTGGTTATACTAAGAATTCTTCTAGTACAACACAATTTCAGAATCTGTTAGAAAATACGGTCATGAGTTTAGCAGATACTGTAGCCACATTAGCTCAGAGCACTAAGGATTTACATCAGAACACTAAAGAGTTTCAGCAGTATGTCAATCAAAGTTTACGAGAAAATCAAAAGATTGTTCAGGCTAACAGTCATGCAATTTCCAATTTAGAAAACCAGGTTGGTCAAATCGCTGAGTCTTTGAGAGAAAGAGAAAAAGGCAAGTTCCCTAGTCAGCCACAACCCAACCCTAGAAGAGTTCATGAGTTATCTTATGGTGAGAAATCATCAGACCATGTGAATTCAATTAAAACCCTTAGGAGTGGTAGAGTAATAGATAATAAGGTAACCTTGCCCAATAATGAACATCCTTCTGAGCCTATAGCTGAAGAGACTGATAAAGTCTCTAAAGAGTCTAATGCGCTCCTGCTGAGCCTGATGTTGTACCCAAAGAACCATTCCCACAACTTCTCGTACCAACTAGGAAGGAATCCAACTATAATGATATATTGGAGATTTTTAAGCAAGTCAACATCAATCTTTCTTTATTAGATGCAATTAGACAGATTCCTACTTATGCCAAGTTCCTCAAGGACCTTTGTACACGAAAGCGAAAGCTTAATGTACAGAAAAAAGCCTTTATAGTTACTCATGTGAGTTCAATCATCCAGAATAACATAACTCCTAAGTACAAAGACCCAGGCTCCCCTACTATGTCTTGTACCATAGGTAAATACAATGTGGAGAAAGCGTTACTTGACTTAGGAGCTAGTGTGAACTTACTTCCATATCATGTGTACCTCCAGCTAGGACTTGGTGACATAAAACCTACCCAGATAACACTTCAATTAGCTGATAGGTCTGTAAAAATTCTTCGTGGTATTGTCGAAGATGTTCTTATTGAGGTCGATAGGTTTATTTATCCTGTGGATTTTTTTATTCTAGATACTCAACCTGTTCCTAACCCAGAAAACCAGATACCTGTGATATTAGGTCGCCCGTTTTTAGCTACATCTTAATGCGATCATTAATTGTCGAAATGGTGTAATGAATTTGTCTTTTGGTAATATGACTATTGAATTGAATATTTTCCATATTAATAAACAACCGCATGAGTTAGATGACACGTGCATTGAAGAGGTGAACATGATAGGAACATTAGTTCAGGAGTCATTACCAGACATCTTATCTGATGATACTCTAGAGAATTGCTTAACCCATTTTGGCTTAGATTTCAATGATGTTAGCACCATTGATCAAGTGAATGCTCTGTTAGACTCTACCCCTATGTTAGATACTAATAGATGGAAAGCTAAGTTCGAACCACTACCAGCTTCTAATTCTACCTCAATTCCTTCCTTAAAAGAGCCTCCTAAGTTGGACCTCAAACCATTGCCAGATACTTTGAAATATGTATTTATAGGCCCATCTGAGACTTTGCCTGTAATTATAGCATCCGATTTGGATAATGATCAGGAAAGTAGGCTAGTAACCGTACTTCAAGACAACAAGGAAGCTCTAGGGAGGACCTTAGCAGACATTAAGTGTATTAGTCCCACTGTTTTTATGCATCAGATTCATTTAGAGGATGACACCAAACCTTCTAGGAGATGCAACGTAGATTAAACCCTAACATGAAAGAAGTAGTTCGAACTGAGGTGCTTAAGTTGCTAGATGCGGGTATTATCTACCCAATTTCAGATAGTAAGTGGGTCAGCCCCGTTCAGGTTGTTCCCAAGAAATCAAGTATCACTGTAGTCCAGAATGAAAATAATGAATTAATCCCAACCTGAGTGACCACGGGTTGGCGTGTTTGTATTGACTATAGAAAATTGAACAAGGTCACAAGGAAGGACCACTTTCCCCTTCCTTTCATCGACCAAATGCTAGAGCGATTATCTGGACATAGTCATTATTGCTTGTTAGATGGCTACTCTGGTTATAATCAGATTGTTATTGCCCCAGAAGACCAAGAGAAACTACTTTTACCTGCCCCTTTGGTACCTTTGCATATAGACGCATGCCTTTCGGGTTGTGTAATGCACCCGCCACTTTTCAGCGTTGCATGATGAGTATATTTTCTGACATGGTAGAACCGTTTTTAGAGGTCTTTATGGATGATTTTTCTGTGTTTGGTTCATCGTTTGATGAGTGCTTTCATCATTTGACATTAGTGTTGACTAGATGTAAGGAAAAAAATTTAGTGCTTAATTGGGAGAAATGTCATTTTATGGTTCGATCAGGAATTATTTTAGGGAATATCATATCTTCTAAGGGTATAGAGGTAGACAAAGCCAAAGTTGACCTTATTAAGAATTTACAGGTTCCCAAAACCGTAAGAGATATTAGGTCATTCTTAGGGCATGCAGGTTTTTATCGTAGATTCATTAAGGATTTTAGCTTGATTTCTAGACCTCTTTGCAATTTGCTTGCAAAAGATGTTAAGTTTGTCTTTGATGATGCTTGTTTAGAAGCTTTTGAGAAGCTTAAAACTTTACTCACTACCGCCCCCATAGTTCAAGCACCTAACTGGAACCTACCCTTTGAAATCATGTGTGATGCTTCAGATTATGCTATTGGTGTTGTGCTAGGTCAACGAGAAAACAAATTACTACATTTGATTTACTATGCTAGCAATGAATGATGCCCAACTAAACTACACCACCACAGAAAAGGAATTGTTAGCCATTATTTTTGCCTTAGACAAGTTTAGATCCTATCTCTTAGGTTCTAAGGTCATAGTCTTTACTGATCATGCTGCTTTAAAGTATCTTCTGTCCAAGAAGGATACTAAACCTAGATTGATTAGATGAATCCTTTTGTTGCAAGAGTTTTCTCTAGAAATTAGAGACAAAAAGGGTGCTGAAAATGTAGTAGCGGACCACTTTTCTAGGCTTGTCTTTGATTTCCCTGATGATTCCCCTCATGTGAGGGATAGTTTTCCTGATGAACAACTTTTCCTTGTTTCCCAATTACCTTGGTATGCGAATATAGTGAACTATCTTGTTACTGGTCGAATGCCCCAACATTGGGGTAAACAAGATCGTTCTAGGTTTTTAGCCGAGGTTAAGCATTTCTTTTGAGACGATCCTTATTTGTTTAAGTATTGTCCAGACCAGATTATTAGGAGATATATACCTGAGAGTGACCAGTCCAGTATTATTTCCTTTTGTCATGATCATGCTTGTGGGGGTCATTTTAGTACTAAGAAAACCGCTGCTAAGATATTACAGTGTGGATTCTATTGGCCTTCGTTGTTTAAAGACACCCACCATTACTGTGTTACTTGTGAGCGTTGCCAGAAGTTAGGAACAATTTCCCGTAGAAATATGATGCCTTTGAACCCCATTCTAGTTATTGAGGTCTTTGACGTGTGGGGCATTGATTTTATGGGTCCTTTTCCTAATTCTTTTGGTTACTTTTACATCCTTGTTGCTGTAGATTATGTGTCTAAGTGGGTTGAGGCGGCTTCGTGTAGAACAAATGACCACAAGGTTGTGGTCCAGTTTTTGAATGATAACGTTTTTGCACGTTTTGGTACACCGCGGGCTATAATTAGTGATAGAGGGTCGTACTTTTGTAATCGACCATTTAGGCTTTTGATTAAGAAATATGGTATTACCTATAAAGTAGCAACCCCATATCACCCACAGACTAGTGGTCAAGTAGAGGTTTCCAATAGGGAGATAAAACGTATTTTAGAGAAACCAGTTAATCCTAATCGGAAAGATTGGTCATTGAGGCTTACTGATGCCTTATGGGCTTACCGTACTGCGTTTAAGACCCCCATTGGAATGTCACCTTATCGTCTAGTTTTTGGCAAGGCATGTCACCTACCTGTCGAGATAGAGCATAGAGCATATTGGGCTATAAAACAACTTAATTTTTCGCTTGACAAGGCTGGAGCTCATAGGAAGCTCCAACTCAATGAGTTGGACGAGATTCGTAGAGATGCATACGATAGTGCTAAGGAGTATAGAACAAAATGAAACTTGTGCATGATACAAATATTTTAAGAAAGTCATTTTCTCCAGGTCAAAAAGTTCTTCTGTATGATACCCGTTTGCATCTATTCTCCTGGAAGTTACGCTCTCGGTGGACGGGTCCTTTTATAGTTCGCACTGTTTATCCTCATGGTGCTATTGAGATTGAGACACTGGATGGTAGTAGTTCTTCAAAGGTTAACAGTCAGAGATTGAAACCCTTTTTAGAGCCTTTTTCTACAGGTGATGTTGAGGAGGTCCCTCTGGAGGATCCTGCTTACCTTGATTGACCATCAAGGATGTTATTGTACATTAGTAAATTTTGTAGGTTTTGTTTTTATTTTTCTGTCTTATTCTCCAAAGAAGGATTGTTACGCTTCGCCCAGGTACTATCTTTCTGACTTACCTCTTTATTCCTCTAGTTAACTATATTTTGGTATTGCACTTGAATTTGAAACATTGAGGACAATGTTAGGTTTAAGTTTGGGGGTAAAAGGGAAACTTGTAGTTGAAATTTTAAACTCCAGAGTCTAGAAACTTGTGAACTATTCAGGGTGACACTAACCATTCTAGGTAGATGGAAACTTAATTCTTTTTCTATAGGAATCGGTGTGCCCAGCTAAATGGTATATTCATAAAAGGATTCCTAGCTCAGGTGTTAGAAATAACATGATAGTTGTCACCATATCTCGGAATCTATCTTGACCATATCACTCTTTGTTTTTATTTTTGCAATTTTTGTGTTTCTCTAAGTGATTTGGTGGGGCACCAATATCAAATTGTTACCACTGCCAGAATGAAGTGTTTGAGATCAAGCCCCATTATTATATAAGTTAGATTATTATATTCAAAAAGAAAAAAAAAAAAAAAAAGATTGACATACATGTGTGTTCTCCCTGTCTCCGTCGCCTAAGCAAGCGTGGAATGCAGGATCCATGAGAACTATAATATTTTCAATAAATCGACCGGTGGGACCTTTGTCGATAATTAGTAAGACTAGTGGGGACGTATCTCAATCCATTCATCCTGGCACTGGCCTTCAGACAGATATGGGAAACACCGTTCACCTTAGTCAACACATGCAAACTTCATTTTTTCTATATCCATCTTCTAATCTGTTCATGTGATTGAACTTTGATAGATTTTGAGTATCATGGTTGAACAATTATCTAAGTAGAGTTTTGAATCCTTGTATGAATTTTAGTATGCTGAGTGCAGACTCGCGTACATCAATCGGACTCATATAGGGTAATGATTCCATAGCCGAAGAACTTAGTACGCCAACTAAATAGTTTGTTTAGTGTCTACCCTTAATCGTTCACGAGTCGCTAAAATTTGGAGTACAGGTTTTGTGGGTAAACCTCTTGTAAACCCTCACGAGACAAAACTCGTCCACTAGGGACACCTAGCGGTTTAACGGCTTATTACATATGCTAAATGTAGTCGCGATTCCTGCGAAAGTGAGTTAGGATTTTATTTTCTAGATTAGATTTGCTCGAGGACTAGCAAATAATAAGTTTGGGGGTATTTGATAGACACATTTATGTGTCTAAATTGTTCCCAATTTGTTTATTGCTAAAGCTTGATTGTGTACTAATTGCGTCATTTTATGTAATTGTAGGTACTTTTAGAGAAATAAATATTTGGGAAAAATTGGCTCGAAAAAAATGTTAAAGGCACCCGAAAAATTTAGTAAAGGCACCCCCTTGGATTTGATAAAGGCACCCAGGTTTTACTAAAGGCACCCACCCTCTAAATTCAAATCTTGTGTTTGGCGGGACAATATTCATTTCATTTGCATGGATTCTGTATCGAATCTGAGAAGAGATTTTTTGGGTTTATTCTCTTGATCCTTGACTACTACAACATATTCTTGCCTTGTACACATTTGGAAAGGTTACAAATTGAAAATCACACAAATCAGATAAAATCTCGAGAGAAATTCTCACGGGATTTTCTTCTCTAAGATATCTGATTCTCATTTATATTCATCATGTGAGAAGATTGGTCAAGGATACAATGTAATAATCTTGTGTACAAACAAATAAACATAATCAGAATGAAATCAGGATCGTGATCAAGAAAAAAAATCAGATGAAGATATTCTTTTACTGCCAAGAATCAATTCTCATGATTGAGAAGATTTTCACGAGTTAATGAGGATTGGAGGTGGTTCTAGTATAAATAGAGAGTCAATAGAAGCATATGGGACGTTTAGATTGGAGAGAAAACCTCGAAAATCCCATTCACAATTTTCTGCTGCTGCTGCTGTTCATCACGTAAAGGAGAAGAAGAAGACGCAGACTACATTCAGAAAGAGTCGCAGAACCCGTGGATAATACATTTGAAGATTACAGCGCTAAGAAAATGTCATATTTCCTGTTGCTGCTTCTGCAACATTTAATTTGAATCAGAAACACTTTTTTGTAACAGTGATTGCGGTAACATTTATAATCGTTGCAATTTTTTTGTTTCATTCATTATTGTTTATTTTCTTCTTCCAATTATAATTGTGAGCAAATGAAAAATATGAGGAGCTAAACCCCATCTCTGAGGCGATGGTGGAAGCTATTTTTTCCTTGAGGAGCTGTGTAATTGTTATTTGTTTTCAACTTCTTATGTAACCAAGGGGGGAGTGTGAGTTTTAAGATAAAGTAAACGAAACTAATAAAGTAAAAACGAAATAAATAAAAATTGAGATTAAGGTGAGAAAATACTGGTTAGAGGTTTCATCTTCCATCACCAAACTTGCTCGTCAATCGATTTGAGTTAACGTCCAACCATTCCGATATCCATAACCCTAGAGCATCCTTTCACAGGCATACTCCGGCAAAACTCCTTATATCATCAAAGGCGTAAGAACCACTATTTGAATCTTTCTCAACGAATAACTTGGCGCAAGAGCCACTCAAGTTCAACCAAATAAAATCAATGGTCTTCGTGAGTTGATGTTATTCTAAGAGGCGTAAGATCCACACTGATTTTTCCTAGGTTAAGTTTCTACACATAATCACATGGCAATATCCCGTTGATAACAACTATGTTGTGCTAATTGTGATTATAGTTCTTCGATAATTCCGGATCTCAAACCCTAGTCTAGCTTTAGATATGAACATATGACCATTCAATTTGCAACTTAAACGAGCAAGTATTCAATCATACATGGTGATATTAACAGTAGAACATAAGTGATAAAAGATATCATTAATATTAAAAATAACCATCCAAATTGATTTACATGTTTAGGACTTAGGATTATATCCCCAACTAATAGAATAAAATTACCTACTCATGGGTTTCTCAAAACCCATGGAAAATATACAAATAAGATTAAGAAGAATAATGGTTTTCCCCCTAAAGTGGTAAACCCAAGATTTAAGATGTAAAAGAGAACTTAAGGTGTAAGATTGAGAGATCCCAATATGTAGAATATGTAAGATATATTGTTTAAGTTTTATATGTCTTCTTATATATCCTCCAATACTTATCCCTTAAGTATCCTCTCTTTATAGCGTTTAGGATCCCATTGGGACCAAATTTTCTTAATTTAGAAGTCCAAAACGCGTCAAAACTTTCTTTTCATGTTCGCCAAAGTCGTCACCGTCCTTTGCCACGACCCTAACGACTCAAAGTAATAGGAGCATCCAAGGTAGCAACAACAACATCCAAGTAGCTGTAGAAGATTCTTTCTCTTTTGCTTGTTGTTTTTATTCTTCTTCTTTATTTGTCTTGTCTGCATTATGTTCTTTATATCTTCAGGACTTTTATTTTTCTTGGATAAAGAATTGCTGAAAATGAAAATTGAGATCAGATTTTAAATGAGCACATGTGCTAGGAAAAACTAGTGTACATACTAGTGCACCAAGTCCGAAAAAAGTGTAAAGACTGGTGTACCTTTAATATCCAAAGAAGTTTACACTTAAAAATTATTAAAAAATATACCAAACCTTGGATCTACGGTTTCATACTGAACTAATTTCTCAAATGTCTCACATTTATTACCTCTTGGGTCATTCAGTTTTTCCTCCCCATCCTTGTTTTCTTCATCGTTCCAATTCTTGTTTTTTTTTTGTTTTTTTCGTCATCCCCATCCTCGTACTTCTTATCGTCATTCTCATCCTTATCATCCCCATCACCATTTTCATCATCCCTATCATCATTTTCTAGTTTGTCATCATCATTCTCATCATCGTCATCACTTTCCTCAGTATCCCTATCCTCACTTTCTATTTTCTCATCATCATCCTCATCCTCGTTATCCTCATCCTTACTTTTTAATTTGTTTGTAAATGAAAAAAAAAGATTCTTGACAAAGTATCGATCCACTCAACATTCAACTCAGAATTTTCCATTTCTTTAACACTCATTTTTTGTATATATTGACTTTGTTCTTCAATGAAACCAACAAGAATTTCATAAATAGTAATCTCTTCATGCAGTTCCTGTTTTTCTATTTTAGATTGTAAAGATTTTCTTTCAGCGTTTCTAGTCTGTTGGCTTTCCTATTCTTTTCCTATTCATTCAAATTGATTCTCTCTTGAGCTAGGTAAGCTTGTATTCAATCTGGTGACATCTGAAAACATGTACAAATGCCAAAATTGATCAAATTTTAAACACTTAATCCTTTGAACTACAATGTACACATGCCAAAGTTGATCACTAGTGCACAATCTAGTGCACCTGAATTACAGATGTACATTATTGTGCATATGTAACAGAAATCAAAATTTTAAGAGAAGTTTTTATTTTCATACATTGTTCATTGCATTGTTCAGATTCTTTTCAATGGTAGTATTGATTTCACTCATCATTCACCTCACCATCCTTGGCATAACCTGTTATTATTGGGCTTCATACTCTTATTATGTTCAGTAAACTAATACTACATTAACAAATAGTTAGAGTTAGAAATATAATAATAAAAGTCAAGGAACAACTGGTGCACATTTAATATAAGTGTGTAATGTTATGCATATATGTATATTTAAACTTACCAATAGATATACCAGACAACCATTAACAACCAATGGTATTGTAATATGTTTTTTTTTTATGTTATTCATCAAATAAGAGTGTATAAGACGTGGCCATCAAGTTCTTTATCCAACGATTCAAAGTAACATTCATATTGTTTCTTACTCAACATGTTTCCATTTGCTTGAGTAAAAAATATTGTGATGCATAGGTACAAACCAAACAACTTGACCAAATCTTCTGCATTTCTTTCAATCTTCTTTTTTCTATTTTATTTTGTCTTCATTATTTGTAAGATTTCTTCCTGTACTTCCACTTTCCTAAGATAAACCTTTTTCTCCTTTTTAATCTATTTATTACTGAACCAAATGTCTTTTCATCTTTTGTTTTTAGATCTTGTCCTTTTCCAAATTCTGATGCTACCATCTCAATTCCAAAAATGAGAGATAACTCTTCACTTGTTCTCTTTACTACCACTTATCTATTCTTTTTGTCATTAGAAGCAAAAGAATTTTCCGTACTATAATCGCGACGTTATTGATTCACAATTTTCAATATTGATTCTGGAGTCTTCCACCAATTATCTTCATTCTTCGTAGATCCATCGGTTCCTTCTTTATTAAAACAAACATTTAACACATTCCAAATAGGCTTTCCTTTGCTTCTCTAGTTCTAAGTCATTGAACCATACTTTTTCTGGATCTTTCTCTATTTTTTTAAACTCTCTGAGGCCATAGAAACTGAATCTATAATGTTCCCTTTATCTACGAAAGATGCACAAATGAAAATAAGAACAAAGAAACTTACATCATATTCATGCCCACAAAACTGACCCTATATCCATGAGGTAGCACACTGTTGTACCATCAATAGTACAAATATGGGCTTAAATGACAGTTAAAAACTAACACCGAAATATGTGACAGTTTTGGAAAATAAATGCACTGTCACCAAAGCCTCTGTTACGAAAGATCTTAAAGAAACTGTGTAACCCACGTGATTGAGTAATTCCTTCCCCAAAGGGATTCCTAAGTTTTGTTATATAATATTTAAGAAAACTCTGAATAGCAAGAAGTACATCAGTAATTATAAACAAACAATCCAAACTGACTATCTAGAACTAATGATCCATTACCAAATATGTAGTATCATACAAAGGGAAAAAACAGAATCTACCTTCACCAATCTTACTTAGTTACTTATTAAGATATTTATGCAATGGATAAGCATGTCAACATCCATATGCTCTGAAACTTATGATCTAATTCATTGCCGACATTTATATTAACATTTCTATTAGACTGCAACCTCAAAAGACAATAATATGCATCCGTAGGATAAATATCTATGCATGATCATATGATGGCTATATATGCTGATGAAATATTGGGTGGTATTCAATAGGACATTTCGTTACACAGCACATGAATCCAATATCAAATTTATATAGTTTAGAAGTTACTACACATACTGGAGGATTTATTTATCATGGCATTTAAATCCCTCAAGATACATATCACAAAACACAATACTTTAATCTACTTGTAACATTATCTATGGGCCAATACGGAAGAGACCAAGAGGGCACTAGAATCTGTTACTGTTTTTTTAAAGTATATCCTCATTTATTAGCTAAATCAAACAGATATTTAACTTGATTTGAGATGTCTATATAAAATGGATTCATTAGATCTGCTACTTGTGATTTCCCTATTGTTTGAAGTTGTTGATTTATAATTTTTGCATAATGTTTGGTGCTTTGATCTCCTTTCAAAAATATGGGTGCCAAAATAAGATGAATGAACAAGAAAAGAGAGAGAGAAAGAAGATGAAAATGCATAACTTATAATTAGAAAACTGCGGCAAGTACAGACGTTCTTTTGAAAGCATAATTGTAAAATTAGTTTTCCAATGATTCATTTGACCCTCACAAGTAGACACATCATCTACCAACTGTACAAGTGTTCTGCAAATACACAACTCATTCACTATACATACTTCTATGATTAACCGTTAATTAGAACTATAAGCTTTCACAATGCAGTTCAAATAACAAACTCGAAACTTAATTAGTTTTTACTGCATCAAAATATTATATGATACCAAGAAAGAAAACCTTTTTAAATATGTAAGTCTAGTAATAGCTTTGCGAGTGTCCAGCAAAACTTTGGACTCCTTTTTTACATTTGCCCCTCCGCTAATCCACTCTTCCTCAACAAAATACCAGTCATTGCTACTAGAAAACTGAAACCCATGTACCAAATATATGACAAAGTTATTCATTCTAGTCCAAATTCTATTACTATATGAAACCCGAAAAAAAAGGGAAGATAAAAGTTAATGCATCAATTTTCAAGTATCTCGCTTAAAGAAAGCCTTCCTATTTGTGTAGTGACAGAACTGTATATCCAAACCCCTATACAAGATTCACTGGAATCAAACTAAAGAAAAAAAAGCTATAAATTCAAGTTAATGTGAACACCAAATTAACAAATATGGAATCATAATAACAAGAAAAGAGAGATAATCACCATACAATTAATGTGGATAAATAGGAAACTACTTGCCAAAATCCAAGAAAAGGGAAAACGATTATCAAAGTATTTTATTCTTCTGTAGTTGCGCAGAATACAACTGCCATAACCAGAGTCAGATTATAATTAGAGTACTCACCAACTATAACTAAAACCCTAGTCCAGAAAAATAAAAACCACTAGTTTGTTTATCAACACGCACTCTAGTACCAATTTCACTAGTCGCAAACCAAATCACACCAACATTCTAAAAATATGAACCAGCAAAAAAAAAAAACTTACAAACCCACATTTAGGCATCAAATTCAAAGGTGCAACACCTGTTGAATGACAATCTTGAAATCCTAAAACATCAAACAAAAAGACTCAGGAATGATCTTCTATCCAAATTAGGGCTTCATATAAAAGATAAACACATCTGGAAAACAAACTAAACTGAGAAAGTAAGATAAACTCAAATCATAAACTAGGATTTGATTATAAAATAAACCGAAAACTTATACCTTTTAAGAAATCACATGCTTAACAATCGTCGCGACCACAATCAAGGAACTTAGGACCATAACTTTTTGTGATTGAATAAATTGAGAGATTCATTCGGTTTTCTAATGGAGATAAAGAAGAGATATTTTTAAAGATCGATTTCTGTAATAAAAAAAATGGAAAGTTTTAGAGCAAGCGAGATAGTGAGTGATCAAGAGATAAGGATTGAAGCAAAAGATGAAACTCTAGATTGAAGTAAAAGATTAGACCCCAGATTTTGCTAAGAGAATAGACCATGAGAAGAAAGAGATGAGATCTGCTTGTACAAAGATAAGAATTGTTGAAAGAAATTAGGTTTTTCATTTAATGGAAATAGAAAGATGGCCGATGACAATGAAAAATTGTGTTTAAGCTTCTACGGAGTTCTCAACAAAAATGAGAGGAGAAAAGTTCGAACGTTCAAAAGAGATCCACTAGTTAAACTGCCCCCACTACTAGCAGATATACTTAATTACGGGCTCAAACTAACAACATCGTGCATTTAAGAATATTTTTTATAAATTATGTAAATAGTAGCAGTTGTAGATCATAACTGTCACTATAAATGGAACTGGTGGTATTTAAAAGAACTGTATCTATAAGCTAACATTTTGATAACAGTTTATATACGGAACAATTACAATAGATTAGGAATACTAACTGTTTATACTTGTTATTATACGTCAATGTATAATAATATTTTTCTACAAAAACTGCCATTGTATATTTACTCAATAACATGTGAAGAACTGTCACGATAGCTAGCCACTATTGGTTTGAGTTTTGGTAAGAAACTGTTACATATATCTCATAACTTTTTCTTTTGTGACAATCTATTGGTGAACTGTCATGGTTTTGGATATTGAACTGTCTCCAGAGCCCATATTTATACTAGTGCATTATGTACACACCAACAAAAATTGGTACAAATTGAACATTTATTCCCTGAAAAAAGACCCTATATTTATGAGGTAGCATACGGGTGCACAACTATGTACACACCTAAAAATCTATCAAATCCAATATCCATGCCCACAAAAAAGCCATAATTCATGAGATAGCACAATGATGTACAATTATGTACACATCTACATAAATTGGTACAAAGTTTAACATTCAGGACCAAAAAACAGAACATATATCCATGAGATAACACAATGGTGTACAACGATGTACACATCTACAAAAATCCAACAAATCCAACATCCATACCAAGAAAACATACCATATATCCATAAGATAGCATACTGGTGTACAACTATGTACACATATATAAAAATCCAACAAATCCAATATTCATACCCACAAAACAGGTCATATATCCATGAGGTAGCACAATGGTGTACGACTATGTGCACACCTACATAAATTGGTACAAAATCTAACATCCATGCCCACAAAACTGTTCTACTTTTATTCATGCATATAACTTGTGCACCACTATGTCCACATATCAAACAACATGCTAGTTGAAACATAAATTAAGAAGTAATAGTTTAGATCTTACCTTTATTTACTAGAATAATTGTTGAATCTTCTCTTTCTGGTTGTGTTGGTTTGCTTGGAGATCTTCTTTTCTTTGAAATTACTGATTTTGGTTTGTAAATTGTTCTAGATGATGATGTTGGATTTTATTCTTGTTGCTTATTCTTCATCATGTTTATTTTACTGCTACTGTGATTTTCATCAAATTTCTTATGCAAGGTTCAAGCTTATAGCTCAATGGTTTCCCATCAACTTCTGTAAGGAGGAAGTCATGGTTCGACCCCCACCGTAAAGGTTTGTATTACTATTAATATAGTTGTATAGTTGGGTTTGGCGGGGTGGGTTTGGCAGTGGGGCCAGTCTGCCTGGCTAGGTTTGGGTAGGGGCATGAGTCCGGCTTTCGCGTATCAAAAAGTAAAAATAAATAAAAAAATCAAATTTCTTATGTTTTCTTTTCATTTTGTAGAATTCTTCTTTCTTATATAATGATTCTTCTTTGATTGTCGTTGATTTCTTCTCCCTTAGTTAGGTGTTCGTGTTTCTCTTCTCTATAATTTTCCCTTTATCTCTCGAACTAAATGTGGTTTTGATATATAAATCTAGGATTAGTATCTGTTATAGTAATTTTATCTTTTAGTTTTTTCCAGGTGAAAACGTGTCGCTCTGTCCTTTATTGTATCAGTTACATGCATTTTATTACTGCTCACGTGTGTGCAATATAATGAGCGTGCAAAAGATAAATTGCTCTTTACATCTTTTCAAATAATTAAAGGACTTTGTTAGTCCTTGAATTGGATATGACTAAACTGTCTATTCTGGACCCTTATTGGACTGAATCGTTTGTTTCCCATTTAAAAGTCAGCATGAATGTTGATATAGCCCAGTTGGTCTATTATGAGAGGATGTGGGTTCTATTTTGTCAATATTATAATTGTTTTAAACTAAAGAAAACAGAAAATAAATAAAAGAAGAAGGGGAACTCTTATTGGGATGTAACCTTACAAGGAAAATGCTCTCTATTTATAAGGAAAAAAAAAGAGCATTTATAATGGATTTAAGGGGTTGGACCCATTACTACCAGTGGTGGTGGTTATAATGTAGTGAGGGAAATGAAGTGGTGAAGAAGAAATGAAAAGATGATGATGTAAGTGAGGTGTAAATCCACCAAATACTTATTTCATAACATCCCCATGGATGACACCGCACCACTAACATTGCCTCACTACTTTGTAACCACCACGACTAGTAGTAATAGGTGCATGCCTCTTAACTCCATTGTAAATGCTCATCTTCTTTTCCCTATAAATAGAGAGCATTTCTTTTGTAATGTTACATCCCAATAAAAATTCTCTTTCTTTATGGTGGTAGGGAAAATAAAATTGTGAAAAGAAGATAAAAAGATAATGGTATAAATGTGAGGTAAATCTACCGGATACTTATTTCATAATAATAATGATAAACTTTTTAATTTACTGAAATTTCATTTTTATTGAAAATGAGTTTTTCCTGTTTTCTCTCGCTTTCTCCGTTAACACTTTCCACGACCACAACGTCATCCATCAGGTCTATTCTTAAAACCCTAATTTGATTTTTCATCTACACTACATACTAGTTGTCTCCAATTTCAATTTGTTATCTTAACCTTTTATGTGCAGATTTAATCCAACTAAATGTAAAGCTTTATCAGTTTCTGGTGATTATTCTTGCTTCCAAGTAACACGTTTTCCACATCTTTTGTAAATTCTTTAACTAGAGTTACTTTGATATTATTTGATCAAAACTAAGATAAAATGGTCCTTTTTCTTTTGTACTTACTCTGTAGGTTAAGGGGTTAACTTATCGACCACCTGGGACCGAGAACAACCTTTTGAACGATGTTAATTTTTCCCTTCACGAGAAAAGGTGAAGAGAATTTAAGGGAAAATTGGGAACATGTCCCAAATTATACCCCTCATTTGGGGATATGTCCTGTAACGGAAAAAATTAAGGAATATGTCCCAGACATCCATTTTGGCCGTTAAGTGATGAAAAATGCACATGTGTGAGATCACACATGCCAAATTCAGACAATTTTACCCCTGTCTTATAATTTTGATTCCCACAAGTCTCAAATTTGTAGATTGTCGACACGTGTCATCTACGATCCAACGGTTAAAATTTTTTGAAACTTTGAAAATATAAAAAACCCTAATATTCTCGAATTTACCTTATTACCCCTTAGTTTAAAAAAAATGACAAAAAAAAAATTGACTGATTTTTTTTGTCTGTTTTGGGCTTGTTTTGTACCTGTTTTGACACAAAAAAATTTGTGTCTGTTTGAAGTTGAAAGTTAAACAAACCAAATTGAAAGTTAAACTAATTAATAGTATTGTCTTAAAATGAAAGTTAAACCAAAAAAATTCCCACAAACCAACCATCCATGTGTTTCTTAGCATTCATAAAACATTAAACTCACAAATCAAAATGAACTTTAGGCTTTCTTTGTCATTTTGAGCCTGCATCATAGTTGAAAGTGTTAATAATCTGCTTGACAGGGCCTGTTCCCTTGTTGATATTACTAATGGACATAGTCAAACCAGCTCCTTTGCTTGACTTAGTAGTGGATGAAGAAGTAGCTGCAGTGGATATCTTAGGAGCTTTAGATGATGCAGTTGCAGAAGAACTTCCCCTACTCCTTCGGATCCTGGTGCTTTTGTTCTTCTTCTTTGGAGTTGAAGTTGTGGTAGCAAAAGAACTTTCATTCACCTCACACTCGAACTGGGCACCTTTGAATAAGATTCCTCATAACTTCCATATAATTTTTGTAAGACCATATTCTGCAAGAAAACAAAATTAAGTTAAAATAAAATTCTAGGATAAAACTGAATAAATTAATAGTTTTACTAGTTGATTACTTACCCTTGCATCATTTGCTACCCAGTACGGGACCAAGTATCAAAGTTGGCCATATGACATAATTAATTATGTCATCTGCCACTGGAATCTTCAAACTAGGATTTTCACCTAAAGTCTTCAACATGTGGTCACAAACAAATTTAGCATTGCAAGCAGGATTTTTTTGTCCTCCAGGATTAACACAAGTGTGATCCGGCCTAACTTTTCTTATGGTGAAGGTGGCCTCATGTGGTACCTTTCTTGCATTCACAAACCAGTTACAACCTTGACTCACCTTATTCTTACATACAACATACACTCTTTCATTATCACACTTGTTAAACCTAAAATTATGTTTGTTCTTCACTGCATAGTACCTAAGGTGGTCAGTGAAAGCTTTCCTGTCTTCAAAAATCATTCCCACACGCAATACTCCAGGTTCCTCTTCATGAGCTTTCTGTTCTGGCAAAGACAAATCCACTGGGTCCTCAGCCTCTTGACCACCAAAACAGTGTTGCCACTCAGCTTCCATATCATCATCCCACT
>JAJJMC010011514.1:2640640-2661439 GCA_023531435.1 Papaver californicum
GGTGACCGGGATTTGCAGTTTGTGTTGACCGGGATTTGACCTTAAAGAGGTACCCTTATGTATGTCAACAGATTTCCCTCAAAACCTAATGCTCACGGTTTGGAGAAGGAGAAGAGCAATAATGTCAAGGTTATGAGAAAAACTCATTGAGAACATACTGTCAAGGTTACTAGAAGAAATCATTAAGAGCATACTGTCATGGCTACCAGTCAAGTCTATTTCAAGATTCAGGAAATGCTTTGGGGATTGATTCGATCTTAGCACCTCCGGTATACTTAGTTAAGCCCCTAACCGTTGTTCTATGATCATGAGAAAACCCAAAACACAAAGAACCTAAATTACTCAATCAAGGCAGAGGTGAATACAGGATCTGATACCAAATATTAGTCGAAATGCATATACTAATCACAATATAAGAACATACAAATTAAAGCGGAAGCAAAAAGAAAGAGATTATAAATACCTCCAGCCATTGATCTTGAATCCTTGAGTTTGCCCTAATTTTGGTTGCTATGAACTTCGGTGCCAAACCCTCCTTCTCAATAATAGATGGTGTATGCATAATTGAGAATGGTTTTGGTGACCTTTCTGTTCTGTTTTCTATCCTCTGTAAAACTAACCCTAGCCATCATAGAGTAGTTGTGGATAGATATATAGTGGGTGGTTTTCCTAAAGGTGGGAGAGAGTAGTGGGGGATAATGGGGTTAATGGATCACATATCTTTTTCCCCCTTATTTTAGCCCATATGGGAAAAAGGCTAACAGACCAAACACAGATTTAGTCGGACGCTCTTCTAGCACAGCATTAACCTTAAACGTTTTTGTAAGAGAACGTTTCTAAACACGGACGTCGTTGCAGAATGACGTCTAGTGAAACGTTCACTCATAAAAGCGTGTGCTCTAACGCTGTATTAAAAGAGCGTGTGACTAAAACGTCCCCTTGAAGCAGCGCCAGATTAACATACGCTATGTTAAGAAGACGTTTTGTAATAATGGTGATCACGCTCCCATATATGAGCGTCGACAGGGTAAACGTTCAAGTGGATGAACGTTTAGGGAATAGAAGCTCTTCTAGGTGTCCGTTTAAGGAAGAGAAGCTCTTCTAGGTGAGCATTTAAGAAAGAGAAGCTCTTCTAGGTGAGCGTTTAGGCAAGAGCTCCACTAGGTGAGCGTTTGTTAACGTAGCATCAACGTTCCTTTACAAGGGCGTCTAATCCTTAGGATTCAAAACGCTTATCTAGTAGAACGTCAAATAGCAAACGTCTCCCTACACCGACGTCTCTGTAATCTAACGTTATTCTAATGTAGCGTTCGTCAACAAACGCCTCTTTAGATAAGCGTAAGATCATATTTAGGGTTCAAACCGCTGTTTTTTTTTTTTTTCAAGAGCAAACAAATTTGGTATTTGATCTTTGGTATGGTCCAACCGCTGCAGTTGCTCTTAGCAGTTCGTCTGAGAGTGGACTGCAACAACATGCATGTTAAGTCCACCACGTTTATGCACACGAACTAATGATAAGAGGCGATAAACCATGAGTGAAAGTGAGTCAACACCGTTCAGAAAAAAATAAAATAAAAAAGAAATTCAAACACGAACGAATTACGTGCAACCAAATAGCAACAAACATATAAAACATGAATTCAAACTCTATAAATTAAGTTAAAAATCTATTACTCTTCTATAATTAACTAATTATAAATTTAAAAAAATATCATAAAAGTCTGTCTTCTAACAAAAGATCTAATAACCTATGTGGAACAAATAATAATTTATCATTTTATTAAAACGACCAGTCACAATCATGTGACTTGTGCTCGAATCGTACCCATGTATCCAATACTCGAGTAGCGCTCATTTGGATGAGATTCGAGTCGAGCTCATGAGAGTGAGAATCGTGTCCTGACCTGGATCCTTCTACGATTCTGACTTTGCATTTTTTTCCTCTTCCGTAAGCTCATCTGACCTTTTATCAACTTGTAGAGTTGCGCCACGGATATGACCCAAGGAGTAGACGCTAATGCATAGCTGACTGTTCATCATGCCGGCAATGAGCTGGGCTTTTAAGGTATCTTAAATGTATCACATTCCGTAAGTGGTGACGGTTTATACATTGAGACCTTTGAATACGAAGAGGCTGAGCATGCAATAACGACCCACTATCCCCTCGCATGTATTGACTTCACAGGTCATATTCCAGACCTGACTTTTGAGAATGTACTTGTTGGGCGTTTCAGCGTTCCTAGCAAGTTTGCCTCTCTGTATGCTTAAATATGGAAGAGATACAGACACATTGCTACCTTGGAGTGACCTGTGTTATTCATCCACCGGTTGGTATAGTAGGTGACTTATTGGAGAATCTCAGTTTGGTAAGAGAGATGAACTACATCACTGGCAATGACTTTGCGATCCTGGATAGATTGGTATCTACATGTGAAAATCTCCGTTTTAATGTAAAATGGCTTCGACAATGGTTCAAATCCATTAAGGCCGACTGGATTGAATTAAACTCGGTTACACGCTTCTAGGTGTGCTCAGGAAGTGGGAAGGCTTGGTATCTAATGAAGCGGATCAAATCAAGAGGATTGAGATTTGGATACGCGGGGCGTTGGAGAAGATGAGGGAGATGCTTTCTAAGGAATGGAAACCGCGGGTGAACAAGTAAAAACCTTTAGTTGAATTTGTAATAGAAAAATCGTCTTTTGCGCAACCTTTACTCTAGAAGCTATAGAAACTTCACACAATGTCCGATTTTATCGGTTGATCCGAAGAATAAAGACCCACCTTTAATAATTTAAGGGAAAAATCGGTTTTGGGGATTCTTTGGTCATCGGAAAGTGCATGCACATTTATTATCAGGAGAAATCCAGGATTCTCCCCCATGTGATAGATTTCAGTGCATCGGTCATATCTCTAAGACCGTGTCTTGAACACCGACACCTTTAACACGGTTTAGCAGAGACATAGACAAATATTTTGTTTTTATCAAGGGTGCATTGTCCGATTATCTACCTGTTTATGCCAGTCATCGAGTTAGCAGACAGAAGTGTGAGATACGTCTGAGCACATGAGAAGCTACAAACTCATTTTGACCTAATCGCAAACCCTAGCTAGTCTCATGCGTGCGTCTGGATTAGAGGAAGGCCTTGAACACGTCTGCGTCTGGAGTAGAGGAAGGCCTTGAACACGTCTTGCACCTTGTATGGGCCCCGGTACATGCGTACTTATCAGAAAACCATAAAGTGGGTTTGTAAACCCTACTGTAGGTGCGTGGTGAGTGAGTCCTTCTCTTGCAGTGGCGAAACCTAATATGATTTTGAATATTTATGTCTTTACTTTGTAGAAGTATCCTAGCGTATCCTATGTTTGTAATCCGCACCCACGCCATAGTTACAGTCGTTAAAAGCATAGAAGATATCAACGTCGACGAATTCAGAAGGATTGAAGAGAGACGGGATGTTGATATCTAGAGTCGTAGACGAGCGTCTCTTACCATCACTGTGAACACTGAGTTCCCGTCCTCAGGTGATAACATCTTACAAGCCATGATTTAGCTCGCAAGGGCTAAAGCGTTCATCAAGAAGACAGAGGAAAATATTGTATTGAATGAGCTTGGATGCTTCCAGTATTAAGTCCCCAACTTTGAACATTCTAGATTTCACTGCTTTGTCATTCTCCCTAGAAACTCTGTCTCGATGGCATCCAAATATGTTATCTGACTATCTGAGAGTTGGATGCTTGGGTCATCACCAATTGAACTCCACTTGCCATAACGACTCATGCTGACGGTGCTCTAATTTTGATTATATCGCGTCGATGTTGGACGTTCGGCCCTTCGCCAGTTCCCAGTTTGATGTATGACTAGGGCTTTAAATTGATGTGGAGGTGCTTGGAAGTTGGCGCAAGGCCTCTATGGTGATCCATACTGAGTCTTCATGGCAGGGCCAATGATACCCTAGGAGTTTGGAGACGTCTGTAGAGAGTTATGTCGAGTGTTTGGCCACGTATGTCTTTATGGACACGATGAAGTTGTATTTCTGCCCCTGCTGGTATTATCACACGGACCCATCTGTAATTTAATTGTAAAGTATTTGTAGGGGTTGATATTTGTTTCCGGAGGTGATCCATCGAGTTCATTAATGATTGGAAGAGCAATAGATGTTCTCTAGGGATATCCAAACAATTGGTTTTTGTTAATAAAATAGTTCACTGGAAATCCGCTAGGTACCTCTTCGAGTGTCGCTCACGAGGATTAGGCTCGAGTCGTGCTCATGAGGCTTAGGCTTAGGCTTGGGCACGCTCATAATGCTTAATCGTACCAACTGAGATATGTTTCCTGTGATGGTGTCATGGTAGTGTGAGCTGGACATTTGGTGGTTAATTTTTTTTTTATGGGTGCGCTTGTTACTAATATGATCTCATTCATCTTGAAAAACTTGTACCTTTCCAGTTGGACGGATGCAGATGTAGCAAATTGTTTCGCAGCTTCGTGCCGTTTTGAAAATCTATGAAGAGAAACATTATGCAATTGTAGAGGGTGGATTTTTAACAAAGGATAAAGTAGTAAAATGTTTCTACTCAACAGTAAAATCAAATAAATAATATATAGTTTTGTTTATATTATTGACCCGAGATCAAAAGCATAAAATTTATATTTTACATTCCGTAAGAAAATTAAAATTTTGAACGCTCACTACATGAATCTCACACTGATCCTGTACAATCTCTAAAAATATACATCTGATATTAGAGCATCATCCGGCTGAGCTCTCAATATTCTATATACAACACTAGTACTGTGCATTTCAATGCTTATTTCTTACAATGATAGGGCATCTCCTAGATGAATTAATCACTAGTATATAACATCATTGTCCTCAAAATATCACTGGTGCTGATTACAATTCTTTTCCAGATGATCTCTTACTAAATAAGCATCAAAAACACCTCTTTGTTCCTGAGTGGAAGTTAATGCTCCTAGATAGATTGCCTACTAGTATAGAGCAACTTAATTCCTCTTTATATTCCCTGGTTGAATATTTAGAGTGACTTTACATCAATATTCAAACTCTAATTGAATAACATTGATTGATCATAACGCATAACAAGCTGCGCACGGATGCACTAAGTCGAAACATCACATCTTCGTGTAGGCACTAAGTCGCCGTCGCAACAAACGTAAAGCTAAAACTCCAATAATGATTGGTCGAGCTTAAAAAATAGACAATTTCAATATTGGTCGCATTAAAATCCCAATATTGGTCGAAATACAACGAAATCCTAATATTGGTCAACACCAAGTTTCTGACGTATCACCATAATCATTTTGCAAAAACGTGATAATGGGTGTGGAATGGGGAATTTTTTTCTAAACAACATATGTTCCCCTACAAGTCTACTATGACATAATAAAAGGCATCCTATTCCGAATAACGGTCTAGGAGATATGATTTAAACCCTAGATGAACTATAAGCTGAAAACTGTCAGAATTTCATCTAGAGGGTTATTGTTTGTTCCGTTAAATAACCAAAACGAGCTCAAAACCTACTTCCTTCCATTGTAGACGTAGCCAACGATTTCAGGATTCCGAATTAATGATGATCATCCTAAACGGAAATCGTATGAGGAATCTACAACATTTTTACTAAAGGACGTCATGTCTGAAATTTTCACTAAAAAACTAACTCCTACGTGTGTAAATAACAATAATGCTCTCAAAGCATAGCTCGAAGAGCATAACTTCAAAGAGCAAATAAAAGAAAGAAATAAAATATTAAGGAAAATAGGGAGATTGTGGGACCGACGCCAACCGGCCGACCGGTCTCCCTTGGCCGGTCCCCATTCCCATATTTTCTCCAAAACTTTATTATTTTATTTTATTTTAGGGTTTCCTATTTCCATTGAAACTGTTATGCTCTTTCTACCAAAGCCTAAACTCTCTCGCTTCAAAGACCACAGCTCTGCAGAGCTATATAGAGACGACATGGTACGCGAAGCATAGTCCTACTGACTATAAAATTTGTGCTTAATCCATAATTGGACCTACCTTTGACCGGTCCCACCACCTTGGTTGATCCTTATTCTCTGGGATTCTCCCTCTTATCTAGTTAGTCTCTCCACTTCACTCATCTACCATTGATCTATCTGGCATTGGTTCATATGGAATTGGTTCATCTATATTGGTTCATCTTCCATGATTCATCTGCCATATTAAGGTTTAATTCAATTGGTCTCGCTACCAATATTTAAAATAACCTCAATTTTGTCCTACTCTGTCGAAACTAAATATTTTACAATTTGCTAACACTCACTCGACTTGGTGCTCGCACGAACTAGCGCTCGCGTGACTTAAGGATCGAACGAAAAGCATTATTCGAGTATCATGACTCCTTAGCTGTCATGATGATACAGAATAACTACCAACGTAACACCAATTAGACTTTCTGCGTCTATGATCCATTAAGCATCACTGCTTGTTTCAGCATACAACCTATTGTTCATCTATCATTAAATCAACATGCTAGACTCATCAATATGCTAAGACTAGCAGTCTAGCTAGGTCAATGACTGACCGATTAATACACTCTACAAAGTAGACTCAACCATGCTCGAGACATCAATAATGTCACATGGGGGGATAATCAATAGGTTTTGGTATGGCAGCCAACAACAAGTGTGGTGTAACAATACACCCATGACAAGAAAGTATAAATTTCGTGTCGGCAGTTGAAGGAATGAAGGGAATATTGGTCGCACAACTATCATGTCCCACTAATACGATGAAGTTGGTTATCAATACACGATCTCCACTTTTCTACTCTCCCACTTCTCTGCAACTTCCACCACTTACGAGATCAATGTGTTAACTTCCAATGCTATAAATAGGTTCTTCAACCTATCGACAAAGAACAAGAACTTTATCTCAGAAGAGCTTGAATGAACACAAAGCTATCATCTCAAAAATTCTCAGAAAACTCAGACTTCTAATTTTTGTCCTCATAGCAGTTCAACACATCTTACCATCATTGGCATTCAATTCCATTGATCTCAATAATCTCTCTGCTTCCCTCCCTACGTATCAACCCTTCTCCATCCTTTGTGAATGCAATGAAATTGGAAGGGTCATTTCTTGATTTAGGCCAATTTCGTACAGATTGATCTCTCGAATCTTAAAAGTACTTATACAGTACAAATGTTTAGGGTTTAAGCGATTTGGTTTTTTATCGACTTCTCCTTTAAGTGATTTTCCTCGATTGGAATAACTCGATCTCATTTGCTATGATCGACATCGGTCTTCTTCATCATTTCCCTATTTACCCTAAAATCGTTTTTTCCCACAAATATTTTAGCGACCACAGTGGGAGATTAATCTCTCAATTCCAAAGCCAATTCTTCAAGTTTCTCAAATTTCTATATTTCAATATGGTTGATCTTAGGTCGGGTTCAGTAACCACTCCTTACGTGAATTCTGCCAGTACCAGCAATAGTGGTACTCCAGGAAAAAATCCTTTGGTCACCAACGCTGACAATGTTACTCCTCTTCCATCTGAGCAACACATTGAAGAAGCAAGGGATTAAAAAACTCCTCCTACCATCGTCGATTTAATGCAGACACATGAAACCCTTGCCAGGACTCAAACAGAGATGGATACAACTCAGAAGGAGTTTATTACCTTCCTCAAGGTTCTTACTGAGAAATTGACGCCAGCAGAATAGACTAGAAACACTTATGAAGCAACTGTTGATGCCAATACTTCAAGTGGTCATGCTCAAGAAGACGATGAAGTTTGCATTCTCGCTGATCGTCAACAACCCAACTTTGTTACTCGTGAAGACTTAAAACGACTTATTCAGAGTTGCAAGAAGGAGGATTTGTCACCCATTCATCAATACCATCCTTCATATTCTTCTGAAATATAGATAATTACTCTTCCTAAGGGATATTCCTCTTCTCAATTCTCACTTTATGATGGAACAGGAAATGATCGTGAGCATATTTCACGATTTATGGAAGCATTAGGGGAACATGAGTACAATCATGTGTTGCGTTTGAGAGAGTTTTCCAAATGTCTCACTGGACGAGCGTACACATGGTACAACAACCTTGCTCCCAACATTATTTCTAACTGGTGTGAAATGGTTAGTGCATTTTATAGGAAATACGTCTTTGTGACTGAACAAGTCATATTATCAGACTTGGGAAGAGGATGTTGAAGCGTTCAGGTTCCAAGTACTAGATTTCCATGACCCGAATGTCACTGAGATTCAATTGGTAGAACTTTGCATCAAAGGTATGATACCAGTCTATTGTGCTTTACTGGAGATTTTACGATTTCAAACATTCTCCAAATTATATGAAGATGCCAAGAGATTTGTACTACTGCACATGCTTTGATTGGAAGGACAAGGCCTCCTGTCAAGAATGAAGAAGTTTGTGAGACTCACAGCATTCGACGCTCGGCTCAAAGGAAATTCACACTCAACCTTCTGTGAGCACTATGACTGAAAGAGGCAAAAGGAAATCTCCAATGCTAGAACAACCGTCCAAAGGTATAACACCAGTTGAAACTCCTGCCCCACAAGCAACCCAACCACCTCGGAGAGCCAACCAAGTAGATGCATCACCATCACCGGCTCAACGCCAGCCTCAGCAACAACCGAGAGAAGCTCTAGCTGCCACAAATTTTCCATTCCAATTGAAGAAGTTATTGAAATTTTGGAAGTATGGATACCGGACGGTGCAATTCACTTACCTCCTGTTCGACTTCCACCAACTGAACAAGAAATGGCGGATACTAAATATTGTCGCTTCCACAGATTCGTTAATCACCCGACAAGTGATTACAATGACTTGAAGTGGATCTTCAAAGAAAAGATCGAATCAGGAGAACTTGACCCGAGGACTGAGGGAGTATAAAAAATCCTCTTTCTGTCATGAGTTTTACCATGTCTGAAGAACCTGTCCAATCAAGTAACTCAGTCTCTGGTGGAACGTGTATGTGAACTTTTTTACTTCTCAAAGGCGCACCACAAACACATTTTCACTGCTTTTAATCATACCGTATCAGACAGATAACCATCCTATGTACTTGGAAGAATACCAAAACCTAATGGCCACAAAGCAAGAGCCTGGAGAGGATATGACATCATATATCGAAAGGTATCACACTCAAGTAAGATTCACTGAGTTTGTTTCTTTACCACTCGTGTCCCTCACACCTCTCATGCTCGGGGACTTGAGTTTGCTGGAAACCTCAACTCTACTCTGACTGAGCGCTATGAATGGATAACTTCGCCTTTACAATATTTTTCTAGGTGGATGAACTCCACTCTTATCCAAGCCGAGCATCATGTTAGCACATTCATTACCCAGATGATGTCCAATAAGGACAAAGAGTATCAAGGATATTTTCTTGTGGCACTATGGGAATGTCCACATATACCATGAAACCTCTTTACATCACAACCTCTACACGACTGAGAAACTTCCTCTCCTCACCGATCACATCCAGAGTATAGACTGTATTGTTGTTGTTGTTATCCGCCTCAACAACATCAATTCCCCAATGAATCCACTTCATATTAAAGTCATATTGTTCAGCAGTATTCAAGTTGTACTCCAAATCAAAGAGTACACCTTCTGCAATGGCGCCTCTAGCTTCAGTATGCGTATCATTGACGACATGAATCACTATTTCTACTCGCCTTGCCTGAAAATAAGGATGATGAACCAACTAGTTCGTGGTGGAAAGGGCTCATTGGATGGAGGATCAAAGACTATGTCGGTTATTATAGTTTCAACTCTTTTGGTTTCTGGAGAAACTCCAGCCGTGGTGGTCTCAACATCAATAACGGTCTTAGGAGCAACATCCTCATGACCAGCTTCATCAACTGTCCACTCTGTACATCCTCAGTCTGGAAGTGTTACTCGATGGATCAGACTTCTCCAAACACTAAGGATTATATCAAGGAGAGAGTACATGAAAATCTATTAGTATAAACTCTTCTCAAAGCTTCCACGACGGACAGACACAAGAGTCAAAGTCTTCTACGAGATGTTCTCATGACCTCTACAGATGAGATACAACACACTTCAAGTCATTCATTCAGAAAAAAGTACCAATGGGTGAGGAATAAGACAATGCTTTCTTAACAAAAGATGTTCGTTTCTGTCTTTGCTATAGCATGCCAAAAGGGATCATCAATCTGACATACGAGCAAAGAGACATTGCTTCTAAACTCAAGTCTGTGGAAGCTGAAAATTTGCACGGGATTACAATTTGTAAATATGCATGCATGGTTGACTGACCTAGACAAATCCAAATCAAGTGATTATTGTTACATATGATATCTTAGTCACTTATCTTAAAAATTTGGGGTCAAGTACCGAATTCCAGCATCATATGAATTTTTTACAGCTTCCAGAGTGAACGATATGCAAGCAGAAATTTCTAGACGGGATTCATAACCTTCACAGTCGATTGATATCCACCTAGGTCTTTCCACCAAGTCATTCACCTAGGAATCTGTACCTAGGCCCATCTAGGTATTTCTACCAAGTTCTTTACCTTACTTGACAGAGAGAGGAATGAAGAAAGAGAAATAACGAAAAGGGAGTTGATAATACTGCGGACTGATGTTCCACTGACCATGACGATCTGCTTCACAGTCCAAGAGCATGTGACCGGCACTGGGATCGTCTATGCTAACCATCCATCACGAATGACATGATACACCTAAGATGCACCAACATGGTATTTGCATCATTCACTCTTGAGAACAACCACAATCATGGTCCCATGACCAATAAAGTTCCTGAAGTGATGTTTCTACAACTCTCAGAAACAAAGATGGTACTGCAAGCACCAGATTCATGCGTCAAACAAGAGGTTCAGAGCACAAGTGAACTGATGACAACAAATTCCTTCATCAAGCATTCAAGATACAAGCAGATGGTCCAAATACCTAAAAAGACGTTTTTGCATTAAGCTCGTCAGACATAATTATGCACTGTCCTATACAAAGTTGTGAGCTGGGAACAATTTATAATAATTCTAGGGATAAGTTATATACCGAACTCTTTGTATGGATATCCTATACAACATATCAAAATTTCACATCAATCGGATAAAGAGCTAAGAGATATGATCGAAATGGTAAACTATCTAATAGCCGAAAAGTTCATGAATTCTTCCTGACTTTTACTGTTTCGTTTTTTCGAGGCCCTGGATGAACTCAAAACTTAAATCAATTTGCATAGGTATATAGCTCATCTCCTGGACATGAAAAATTTAAGGTATATCATCGAAAGCGGACACCGTAAGAAGATTTTACAGCGTTTTTAACACAGACCTAATTTCTGAATTTTCTGACTACGAATTCTGACGAAAATCCTCATTTATCCACATGGATTCTCATTCATTAAACCATCAATGGAAAAATTCATACTACTGTGAAGATTATATAAGATGAAGGTTTACTTGGGTCATTATCCAAATCACTTGGGGGATTAGAATTTTCATCGGATTCATCATTCCCTTCTTTCAATTCGGGATCATGTCGACTTCCTCCTTCGTCCTCCGAGTATGATTGATGCCATTATCTCTTTGCTTCTCAAGTGAAGTCTCCTCCTAGAAGAAGCAACAACAACAAAACAATAGGAATTGGTTTCCCAGTTGTGGTGAATCAAAGACCCTCAATGCTTGACGGAGCAAAACCCTGGAGTTAAGGATTTCCACTTTGGAGTAACGCACCAGTGATGTACACGGGTTAATTTTGGTCTCTTCATCATACAAATTAGCAATTATTCACCAATCTATGCTCTCTAGATGATGCCCTATCATCCTACGAGCACTACTACACCAATTATTACTCCTTCAACAATTGATTCGAAATCATTGGAATATCATCAAATTGGAATCTCTGATAAAAAATCTAACGACTAAGCTCATATATTTTATTTTGCTTATGTTAGTAAAAAGCACAAAGCACCATTCAACGCTTACTGCGGCACAAATGATAAAATAAAAAATGTCTCTACCCAGCAAAAGAATCAAAGAAATAATATATAATTTTGTCTATGCTATTGACCCAGTATCAAAAGCATAAAATTTATATTTTATATTCCATAAGAGAATTAAAATATCGAACTCTCACTACAGAAATCTCACATTGATCCTGTACTCTCTCTAAAAATATACATATGATATTAGAGCCTCACCCGGCTGAGCTCTCAATATTCTATATACAACACTAGTACTTTGCAACTCAATGCTTACTTCTTTACAATGATAGGGCATCTCCTATATGAATTAATCACTACTATAGAGCATCATTGTCCTCAAAGTATCACTGGTGCTGATTACAATTCTTTCCCAGATGATCTCTTACTAAATAAGCATCCAGAAACACATCTTTGTTCCTGAGTGGATGTTAATGCTCCTAGATAGATTGCCTACTAGTATAAAACTACTTAATTTCTCTTTATATTCCCTGGTTGAATATTTAGAGTGACTTTACATCAATATTCAAACTCTAATTAAATAACATTGATTGATCATAACGCATAACAAGCTGTGCACGGATGCACTAAGTTGAAATATCACATCTTCGTGTAGGAACTAAGTCGCCGCCGCGCCAAATGCAAAGCTAAAGTTCCAATAATGATTGGTCGATCTTAAAAAATACACAATTTCAATATTGGTCGCATTAAAATCCCAATATTGGTCGAAATACAACGAAACCCTAATATTGGTCAACACCAAGTTTCTGACGTATCACCATAATGATCTTGCAAAAACGTGATAATAGGTATGGAATGGGGCAAAATGTTCTAAACAACATATGTTCCCCTATATGTCTACTACGACATACTCAAAGGGCATCTCATTCCAAATAAGATCTAGGAGATATGATTTAAACCCTAGATGGTTTGCTCCGTTAAATAACCAAAATGAGCTCAAAACCTAATTCCTTTAACGTAAGGACGTATCCAACGATTTAGGGATTCCGAAATTGGGTTGATCATCGAAAACGAACATCGTATGAAAAATCTACAACGTTTTTACTAAAGGACGTCATGTCTAAAATTTTCATTAAAAAACTAACACCTACGGATGTAAATAACAATAATACTCTCAAAGCATAGATCGAAGAACATAGCTTAGAAGAGCAAATAAAAGAAATAAATAAAATATTAAGGAAAATAGGGAGATTGTGGGACCAATGCCAACCGGCCGGCCGGCCGGTCTCCCTTGGCCGGTCCCCATTCCCATATTTTTTCCAAAACTTTATTATTCTATTTTATTTTAGGGTTTCCTCTTTCCATTGAAACTTTTGTGCTCTTTCTACCAAAGCTTAAACTCTTTCGCTTCAAAGACCATAGCTCTTTCTATAGGATTCTCCCTCTTCTCTAATTGTTCTCTCCTCTAGTCACTCATATACCATTGGTCTATATGGCATTGATTCATCTGACATTAGTTAATCTGCTATGATTCATCTGCCATATTAAGGTTTAACTCAATTGGTCTCGCTACCAATATTTAAAATAGCCTCAATTTTTTCCTACTTTGATAAAACTAAATATTTAACAATTTTCTAGCACTTACTCGACTTGGTACTCGTACGGCCTATCTCTCACGCAACTTAAGTCTCGAACAACAAGCATTATTCGAGTATCATTCCTCCTTAGCTGTCATGATGAAATATCACAACTACCAACATAACACCAATTAGACTTTCTGCGTCTATGATCCATCAAGCATCACTGCTTGTTTCAGCATACAACCTATTGTTCATCTATCAATAAATCAACATGCTAAACTCATATATATGCTAAGACTAGCAGTCTAGCTAGGTCAATGGATGACCGATTAATACACTCTACAAAGTAGACCCAACCATGCTCGAGACATCAATCATGTTACATTGGGGGATAATCACTAGGTTTTGGTATGGCGGCCTACAACAGGTGTGGTGAAACAATACACCCACGAAGGGAAAGTATAAACTTTGTGTCTGCAGTTGAATGAGTGAAGGGAATAGTGGTCTTACAACTATCATATCCCACTAACACGATAGAGTTGGTTATCAATACACGATCTCCACTTCTTTACTCTTCCACTCCTCTACAAATGCCACCACTTACGAGATCAATGTGTTCACTTACAATGCTATAAATTGGTTCCTCAACCTATTGACAAAGAAAAGAACTTTATCTCAGAAGAGCTTGAATGAACACAAAGCTATCATCTTATAAATTCTCATAAAACTCAGAATTCTGATTTTCGTCCTCATAGCAGTTCAACACATCTACCTTCATCGGCATTCAATTCCATTGATCTCAATACTCTCTCGGCTTCCCTCCCTACAAATCAACCCTTCTCCATCCTTTGTGACTGAAACGAAATTGGAACGATTATTTCTTGATTTAGGCCAATTTCGTACAAATTGATCTCTCGAATCTTAAAAGTACTTATACAGTACAAATGTTTAGCGCTTAAGCGATTTGGTCTTTGATCGATTTCCCCTTCAAATTATTTTCCTCGACTGACATAACTCTATCTATCATTTGCTCTGGCTGGCTTCAGTCTTCTTCATCATTTCCTTATTCACCCTCAAATCGTTTTTAACCACAAACAACAGTATAACTTGGTGGACATGGAACATGTTGTTGAAGGAAATATTCACAAGGCGTGATTCTGTTACAATCTGTTCGTGACCATCTAGAGCATAATTTCCTCTAGGAAGAGCGATACGTTGTACCTCAATTGGATAAGGTGGTTTGTGATGGTAGAACGGATTTGCGTCGTTTTTTCTTCATGAACGAGCTTGTAGGAGCCTCTTAATGAGTTTTTTTCCCTCTATCTTGTAGGTGATGAAAAGATGAATTCAATGGAAAAAAAACAAGGTCAATCGGATGAAGAATGAATCAGTTATGAGTGAAATGGTAAAGTCCAGTAAAACTTCCAAAATGACCTATGATCAGGTCGAGGGGCACTCGACCTAGACAAATTTTGAAGAAGAAAATTTACCAAAAGAATTAAGTTTCCAATGTTATTTAGTCAAAGAGTGATGAAGTCAGTTGGATACTTGCTCATTTGTTTCTCACGTTCGTCGTGAACATCATCTTCACCAGTAAGGCTGATTGCAGAATGTCTTCCATCAGTGTTATTCTTTAGGAGTTTCAGTACCACTTCTTTGGTAAATGATATTTGATCAGGACGTGTTGGATCTAACACTATTTATTATTCTGAAAGTTTCTTCAGGTGGGTCAGGATGTCCACCTTTAATTTTGGAAAGGTTTTCAAGTCTCTTGAAGTTTGTTTAAAATATTAGCGGATGTGACTGAATTGAAAACTTTCCAATGTGGTTGCTAAAATGTAAATACTTAAAAATGGTTAAAGGGGTAGAAGTAAAATCCATGGTTTTGAGTGTGAGTTACAGAAGGTCATATGAGAGTGCGCTGGGCTAGTCTAAGGGAGGGAAGCAGAAAGAATGAAATGGATCAGAGTAATTCATGGTTGTAGAATGCTCTGTAAGATGTCGTTTTGTAGGTAAGATGTTGTGTTTAGAATAATCGAATGTTGGTCTAGTTATGGATGAAAAACCTTGATTTCAAGTTGGTGAGATAAGGATGGAGTGACGTGAGGATATGTAATTAAAGGAATATCCAAGGATGAACTGAGCTTATCTTCTCGACTGATCAGTGAGAAATACATCTGGGTATTCTCCATATGATTCGCAGAATGCAAAACCAAAACCCTAATTGATATCCCCCATATTGTATGACTAAGTCATCCTTTGTGATGACATGTTGGTAGGGTAGAAATACTCTTTCTATCCGATGTTGGCTGAGGTAGAGGAATATTTTCCAATTTGTGCATTGTCACTAGGTTGAGTCATGTGAAGAACACTAAATAACATGAGGGTTGTGTGTGAGACCTGAGAAGAGCTGCGATTGCAACTTATCCTTGTATATCCGGTCGATATGGCTTGTGTGGGTCTGACTCTACCAGTGAGTCCCTTTTGATGACTGTGTAAGATACTTGAGGCCTATATTTGAGGATAAGGCTTATGTCCGAGGCTTGTTAGTAGGCTTGATTATCGTGTATATAAGAGGTTGATATGAGATTATCGAGATCAAATCTCATGGAAGTCAGCTGGGATATGCTCATGAGTCTGAGAATGATGTATGTATATGTGCCTAAGAGTGTGTCTATTTATATAAAATTATGGAACACTTTATTTGACCAATATATCTCGCGGAGATGTTGCTAGGATTATAGCGTGAACGTGTTCATTTATGGAACAAACATGACCAATGTATCTGTTGGGGATGTACTAATAGTAAGTGACAAGGCTCGTAAGTTTTGAGTCGTGCTTGTGATACCGAAGCCCTAGCGTGCTTACTGGATACCTAGGCATGACCAATATATCTTGCGGGGATCTACTAGGAGTTATCCATGAGGCTCGTTAGGCTTGAGTCATGCTCGTGAAACCAAGGGCTCGAGTCTTGCTTACTTGAGACCTAAGTCTCGCTCATGCTCATGGAGTCATCTTTAGATGCATCATGAGGATAATTTTGTAGACACGACCAGTGTATCTCGTGGGGACGTACTACGAACCGTGTCTATATTACTTGATGCCAAAAGCTGAGTTTTGAGAGTTAGGGAGCTGAGTCTCGCTCATGAGATCGAAACCTAAGCTGGGCCTATAAGTCTAAGTTATGCGACAAAACTTGAACTGCATCTTAAAATGACCATTTTTTCCCTCATTACAAAAATCACCATCAACAATAAGTTATTAGATTACAAATACGATTAAAATCTTTAAGAGAAATCACAGGGGGTGGGTTTTGCAACTTCCAATAAATAGTTTCAAAACTATAAATACATGGTTTCAAAACCCAACATATTCGTTAAGTTGTTACCCAACAAAATGATCCAGGAAAATTTGGAAAAAATAGTTTCGAACCCAATTTTATGGTTTTAAAACCTAACTTGAAATAAGTTTTAAGGATTTTTACTATTATTACTAGAGCTTTCCTTTTTGAAGAAGATTTAAGAGCCAAGTTTGATATTTATGGTTTTATTTGGAGTTTGGAGTTATCTTCACCATTATAAGGTGTCTTGTATTTTTTTTCCCATATATTTCCACGGGTTGAAAACCTGTGAGTAGTTATCATTCTTATGGCTATGAATGTAATATGAAATCCAAAACATGTTAATCTGTTAATTCAAAAATCAATTTAATCATCCATGATATCTTTTTTATAGTCCATATTTTACAATGTATAATTTTTGTATGATCACTTTTTTGTTTATTTAGGTAGCCAATTGAATGAGCATAATCATAAATCTATAACCATTAAGAAATATATGTGATCTCCTGATATAAATCTAGTCAATACTTAAGACCTTAATATCCAAATTACACAATGAAAGGAATAAAAAAATGAAAAAAATAAATAACGATGGTATCTATAAAAAAAACTCTCCAAGTGATGCCGTATCATGAAACTTTACTTGGATATCCATGGGATTCATCTGAAAATCCTGAATTTTTATAATCCATAGTACTAGCCTATAGAGCTATCTACCTTAACCATGTAAGGCGAGCTCCATTTCAAAATAGGACTTATATACGTTTGCTAATTATATATCTCGGTTTTTTTGTTTCTTGAAGTATGTTCCGAGCTTTTCCATCAAGACCAAGTGACCAACATGCAACTAAGTGATAAAGCTAACAATAGCTTAATAGACATGGCATATTTTTGTCAACAATAAAAATTGTCTTTCTTTTTCTTGTGTTAGTACCTAAAAATTGATTATAGGCAAAACAATGTATTGTTGAAGTACTTTCTTTATATTCGGAATCAAAATCGTACAAGGAAAGCCTAAACCACGAAATAGACGTTCCGCCCTGCTTTGGGCACAATGAGAAAAATGGGTTGATCTTAGGAGAGGGAAGCAAAGAAAGTTGAAGGAATTTGTGTGTTGAATTGTGTATAGAGATAGAGAATAACAGAGCTTTGAGAATGATCAACTTGTTCTGTCTTTCTGAAATAGGCTAAGTAGCATATTTATAATAGTTTGGGAACACATGTATTTTCTTGTAATTAGTGGGGATTGTGGAGAGATGGAAATGTGGAGATTGTGGGAATAATTGTACAGTCACGCCTATCATGATTGAGAAGTTTCAGGAAACTCCCAACCCATTAATCCATCATCTCTTTAACCGCTTACAACTAATTTGTAACTTTCCATCATGGGGTGTGCCACACCGCATGTTGATATAATCACTAGACCAAAACCCATGAAGAATCCCCTCATGTAATATGTTTTGATTTCTCGTAAGAGTTGGTGGAGTTGGCATGGCTAGTAGAGTGATAGCACTATCCATGGTGTTGCTAGCGAGGACTAGCAAAGTTAGTGCTGCTAGCAAGGATCTAGCGAGGCTAATATGGATAACTAGGTGCTAGCGCTAGTCATGGTGTTGCTAGCGAGGTCTTGCAAAGTTAGTGCTGCTAGCAAGGAGCTAGTGAGGATAAAATAGTCTAACTAGGTGCTAGCGCTAGTCATGGTGTTGCTATCGAGGCCTAGAAAAGTTAGCGCTATTAGCAAGGAGATAGCGAGGCTAGAATGTCTAATTAGGTTCTAAAGCTAGCCATGGTGTTGCAAGCGAGGCCTAACGAAGTTAGCGCAGCTAGTAAGGAGCTAGCGAGGCTAGAATGGCTAACAAAGTGCTAGTGCTAACAATGGCACATGAAAGGGGAGTGCTAGCAATGGCGCTAGCGAGGTAAGATTGCTAGCAATGGCGCTAGCAAGGAAGGGTGGTGCTAGCAACACTAGTGAGAAGAGTGCTGGCTCTAGCGCTACTGCTAGCACCTCTGCTAGTGCTTGTTGGTGTTCGTTGGCAAGTGGGCATGTTGGCTTGAGGCGTTCTTGCGGGGAGCATGGATAGGGCTTACTATGGACGCACTTGCTGGTGCCAGGGCCATTGCCTATATGCCATTAACATTGGCATTTGCTAATGTCGTGGCTATAACTATGGCGTATTTATAGCTTCTCAGACTTATGAGATTTAATTGTTAGTATTTATGCTTAAGTTTTATGCAGTGCATACATAACATATTCAAGAGATTCAGCCGTAGAAGTTTGCATCTTGAAATAATGTTTGATGTGAATCTACAATTGGATGGTATGTATCTAATTAGCGTTTTGTATTCAGAAATGACATAGCCTCTATTTTGAATGTTCCCGATTTTGTATAATCAATATATTCTGGTTAATACAAATAGTTTGCATGGATGCACATGAAAAAACGAGGATTTAGTTGATTATAGATATGAAATTTTTATGGTGCGTATATATGCAAAAGATCTACAGGGATAGTTTAGCCAGGAGCTGAATATCCCTTCTCGATTTTATTGCAGAATGTAGGATAGGAGTAGTATTCATAATTCTGATGCCGTGTCAGGCAATTAAGTATATTTATTTCATGCTTCTGCAGCTAGGCAAAAACAATATTACAAGTTTCTCCCTTGTCAAAAACCCACCATCAACATTAAGTCCCCTGCTTAGCGCGGATCAGTGGTAAGCACTAGATGGTGGTATCGATACTAGGGGAACTTCAAATAAATAGAATTAGTAAGACCAAGAATAATTATTAATCATCTTTTTCGGTAATATTGTAAAAGGCTTGTTATGTCAGCACGGGACGATAATTTTGCTAGAGGCGTGGATGAGATGCATCTGCACATGCTGAGCATATTGAGTCGGTCATCTGGTGAAGCTTGGCGTCCTGATAGACACATTTTAGTGTCTAAATTGCACCTTAATTTCTAGTGAGTTAGTATTCGATTTTGTATCTATTACGTGTTTTTATGCTTTTGTAGGTACATTAGAAGAATAAAGATTTGTGGAAAAATTGGCTCAAAAAGTGTTCAAAGCACCCGGGAAAATGGATCAAGGCACCCACACTTTGGATTGGGGCACCCTTGGATCGGGATGAACTGGATCGGGCCAACTCAGCGGGTCAACTCAGCCCAGTCAACTCGGTCAAAGCCAGTTGACCGAGTCAAACCCAGTTGACCGGGTCAAAGCTTCATCGGCAAACAGGAACCTCTCTGACTCAAATCAAATCGCAAATTTCATGGGATTTCAGCCAAATTGATAGCTACCCAAGTTAATTAAAGGTCCGTATAATCGATTAGAAGCTCTAGAAGCCGAAGATAAGGGCCAGAGAAGCATGAATTTGGACGGGAACAGGAACACATCCCTGTTTTGGATTACTATCGATTTCTCGTCAAATCACCGAGTTATAATGGGATTAGAACATCCTAGAAGACTCACAGGGCCTATATAAAGAGTTTACAATCTTCATAATTGAGGTACGAAGCTCCAGAATCATTTTTGCCTTTTTCCGTTCAAGTTCCGACGCCGGCCGGTTACTGCTGCTGTTCCCGGTGATCGGCTGTTCTTCACCCACCATCGCTGAGGAAGAAGACTAAGTAACAGTTATATCTGTAGCTAATTCAAACAGCTCATGTTACCATTTCTTCTCTCTCTTTTCTTGCTTGAACCGTGCTGTAACAGTTGAACCCTGTTCCTGTGACGTTTATACCCGTTGCTGTTTGACTGTTGCACCATTATTCAACTTTGTAATCGACTTTTTGAGCAATGAAATCAACTTTTGAGCAATCTTTTTCCACCATGAGCTAAGTCTAATTACTGGGATGATGGATAAGGTAATTTTTCTCAATTTTATGTGATTTAATTATTTTCTAATAATTATTTATA
>JAJJMC010011514.1:2671439-2714464 GCA_023531435.1 Papaver californicum
CATCCTTAGGTTATTTAGTCTTTTTCTAACCCCTGGAATTTTCTAGAGTTAATTAGAATCATTATTTTCTAAAATCATTACCTTCACAAGTTCGAGAATCGAACCTCTATTTACCACTATATAAAATCACATCACGTCCCCCTCTTGACAACGGTCGTTCTTGGAGCTTTGGTCAAAAGTCATGGTCAGATTCATTCTCCTCGGGATAAACTTCGGAAAACTCTATATTTGAATTTCATGGTTTCCCACCTTTGTCTACTTAAACAAGCGGATACCATTAACTATTTTTACTTTCATTCTTCCCCAGAACTTAGAATAAACTTGAATATCATCACTTCATCACTGCAATATGTCTGATAACAATGGTAGCTCGAACCAATGCAGCTCTTGTGTTAAGCGTACTGCTTGGATTACAAGTTCGGTGAGTTTCTTTTTACTCTCAAGCTTCTCGTATACGTATGATCATTATGATGAAGGTTTGAAGATGATTTAGTTGTTATTACCTTTCTAGGTTTCTCGGGTCAAAAAGGTACCACATAGTCATATGAGAACTAGGAGTTTCAAGAAAATGTTAAGCAAATTTCTTCCCCTTTTCCTTTTTTTTTTAAAAAATATTTTTGCTTGTTTGATTGTAGTAGGAGGTGGAAATTGGACACATTGGGATTAAGGAAAACAAGGAATTCGTACTAGTGAATTGCAGAACAAATGTTGATGTTGTCTTTAAGAATTTTTCTAACATCATAGCTTCTCTTGCGAATGCTGACTTGAGTCTTCCCATTCATGATTATCCTAACGCCGGGCTCCCCTTTGAGTTGGAAATGAAGTCCTCATCTCAGACGCATGAAGTAATAAGAGGATTTGTTTTGCCAAAACGTCATGTAGACCTTTGCACGAAAATATGGGAAAAGTATGGGCATATCGCTACAACAGAGCTGGTGAAGAGTCATACTTCCATTATCGTAAAAGCCGTCGCAGCACTCCTCCCTGTTATTTCTGAGATGGATGAAGCGCTTCCATATACGGTTATAGACTTGAAAATCCAGGAATGGGATGAGATGTTTACTACTTGTGAGGGCCTCTGTTTCAACATAAACCGGTTGCATCAACATTTGGAGAGTGTCAGAGATGCTCATGCAACAGCTTTGGCAGAAGAGAAAGCTTTAAAGGAAGAATCCTCCAAAACTAAAGAAATGGCCCGAGATTTGCAGACTCGTTCAGAGAAGTATGAAGAGAGATTGAGAAAATTGCACCACCGCAATTACTCTTTACTCAGATATCTGTTTTAGGCTATAGGATATGTAGCAAAACATTCCTGTCATCTTTTTTTTTTTACTATTATTATTAATTATTTATTTTTGGTCTTGAATAGTTTGAATAAAGAATGTTTCAGATAATGTAGTGGGTTTTGAATTTGAAAGTTCAGATATATGTTTTGGAGTTATATTGAACTTGTGGGAGAAATGATGAAAGTGTTTTAGGAATAATATGCCTTGATCCATTTACCATTAATTACTGTCCCTACAACTTCTCCATTCATGTTAACCATCTTGTAATACCGCTCGGCATGACCTTGGAGATTACATAAGGCCCTTCCCACTTTGGAGTAAATTTCGGAGCAGATATATCTTGTTGAATATGCTTAGATGTTCAAAGTACCAGATCCCCTACCTAAAACACCCGTGGCTGTACTGCCTTTTCATATGCCCTGGTGATCTTTTGCCGATAGGCCTCTGCATATTTCTCCGCTTTGGCTCATTCGGATTCGAGTACATCTAAATTTGCAATTCGAGAATTGGGAATTTCAGACTCGTCCCAATAAACCCCACTTGCTGCTGCGATTTTGGATGATGAGATTTTAGTTTCTGTAGGTAGGATTGCATCGACTCCATATACGAGATACTATGGTGAGGTCCCTGTAGAACTACTTAGAGAAGTTTTCTACGCCCACAAGGCCATAGAAAATTGTTCTTGCCATATCTTTGGATGATCATAAACAATGCGACTTAAAATTCATATGAGAGTTTTGTTGGTACTTTCAGCTTGACCATTTCCTTTAGGTTAGTATGGCGTGGAGAATACCTGTTTGATGCCATAACTATTGAATAATTTTCGCACACACTTATTTGCAAATGGAGTACTAATTTCTGTTTCGATGTGCTTTGGTACCCCAAATATGTAAATAATGCGTTCTTTGATGAAGGCCGTTATTGTTTCTCCACTCATGCTTCTGAGGGGTACAACTTCGACCAATTTGGTGAAGTATTCCGTGGCAGTGAGTATGTATTCATGTTGGTTTGACGAGGATGAACTGATTTTACCAATGAGATCCAGTCCCCAGCTATAGAATGCTCAAGGGCTACTTACCGAGTGAAGAGGAAGGCAAGGTGTGTGGATGAGGTTGTCGTGGATTTGACATTGGTGACATTTCTGAACAAATGAAGTCGTTTCTTCCTCCATGGTCGTCCAATAATGTTTCTCATGGACTTGGAGAAATAGTTTTCTCTTGACTTGGTGTTCACTTTCGTGTATTTCTTTTAAGATTATCTGGATGTCTTCTTCTTCAAACACTGTAACAAATCTCCATCAAAGATCTTTCGGTAGATTATTCCTTCGTGAAAGACAAATCTCTTGGCTTTTCGGATCAAGTGTGCCACTTCTCGCTTTTCCTGAGGTGGAATATTATCTTAAAGTATTTGATATACGGCTCCCGCCAGTCCCCAGCATTGTGTATAGTTAGTATTTCTGACTGCTGCGGTGGGATCTGACAATTAGGGAAAGATCCATGTAACAATCGTGATTGAGCCTCCATGGTGGGACAATAATACCCAAGACGTTGGAGACGTCTATATAAGGTTACTACTAGCATTTGACCGCACATCTCACGGTGTACCTGACTAAGTCGCCGTTGGGCCTTATTGTCTCCCAGACATCTTGATAGAGATCCCTCTGAATTTCTATGATACAATATCCCATGTAATAAGAAGAAAAGTTTTAAATCTTTAAGACCGACCTACCCTTGGCTATGCGAGTTGCTAGGATCTTGGATGATAGGCGTCCTTCGGTCGTTGGTTTGTTCTTCATAAGGCTTGTCCATCCAGGTCGAGGGCATGGTACGTCTCTGTACAGTGAGGATCGCTTCCGAGTCTTCGAATTGGAGTTTCGAGGCTAGGGTTGCCAAGCAATCAGCGTGTTTGTTGTTGGCGTGCCCCATATATATGATCGCCGCCTCGTCAAAGTGAGTTAAGAGATTCTGCGCCTCGACCCTATACGGGGCTAGTGTTGCTTCCTTGAGACAATATACACCATTCATCTGGTTCACTAGTAACTTCGAGTCTCCTCTTATTTGGAGACGTGCAGATCCAACTTGCTTGGATAACGATAATCCCAGTAGGAAGGCTTCATAATCGGCAGAGTTGTTGGTGTATTTGTAGTCCAACTTGAAGGAATATGAGAACACCTCGCCTGTTGGAGAAACTAGCAAAACACCGGCTCCTCCAGTATTTTTGCTAGGAGTAGCAGAGCCATCAAAGTATAATATCCATGATTCTTCTTCGGCGAGTGAGATGTCTGGGAATTCTCCAGGTACGTCTTCGTATGTTGTAGCAGCGTCTTCTCCTGGAAAAGCAACAAGCAGATCTGCGACCGCTTTTCCCTTTATTTTTTTAGCGATAGACATGATATATCAAACTCTAACATTTGTAGCAACCATTTTACCGCTTATCCTATGAGAGCAGGTTTTGATAGTAAAAATTTTATAGGGTCATCCTTGGCCATCAACACTACTCTATTTGATAGTAGATAATGTCAAAACCTCTGAACAACATGCACCAAGGATAGGCATGCTCTTTAAACTTTATGGTATCTCAACTCTGCATCTCTTAATGTATGACTGATATAGTATATGGGACATTCAGTCCCATGTCGTCTTCTTGAGCCAATAGGGCTCCTATGGCCACCTCACTGAAGACCGTGTAGAGAAGTAGTGGTTTTTCCGAAGTTGGAGATCTCATAACGGCTGGTGATAACAACAATTGTTGAATTTGATGAAATGCCTTTTGTTGTAGATGATCGGACAAAACTTTACTCTTTCTTTAATAGGGGTGTAAATGAAGCAACAAATTTAGCTAGTCTAGGGATAAAGCGTCGAATATATGATACCTTTCCCATGAAGCTTTTAAGTTCCCTTACGTTGCGTGGTGGTGATTGCCTGTGTTTTGGTTGGAGGTCCACCTTGATCCCTTCTGCTGTTACCAGAAACCCCATAAACTTCCCAGAGGATACACCAAAGGCGCACTTCAGAGGGTTCATCTTCTCGAAGACCTTGCGTAGGACGTATGTATGGGATGCTCTTGTTTTGGATTTCACTACCACTTCGTCGACATAATATTTTACTTTCTTGTGTATCATGTTGTGAAATATTGATGTCATGTCTCTTTGGTAAGTAACGCCAGCATTCTTCAATTCGAAGAGCATCACTGTGTAATAGAAGTTCCCTATAGGAGTTCGGAACGTGGTTTTCTCGGCATCGTACTCGTACATCTTTATTTGATTGTAGCCACTATATCCATCCATGAATGAAAACATGCCATGTCCACTGGTAGCATCCACGAGTATATCGATGTTTGGGAAAGGAAAGTCATCCTTGGGACATGATTTGTTCAGGTTTCTGAAGTCCACACAACATTTTATTTGTCCATTCTTCTTCTTGACAGGGGCAACGTTATCCAACCATGTGGGGTATTTGATAAGTTTGATGAAGCCCGTTTCTAGCAACTTCTGAATTTCGGTCTTAATTTGTTCCTCGACTTCATGTCTGAACTTTCTGAGTTGTTGTTTGACTGGTTTGACGTCAGGAACAACGTGTAAATGATGAGTGACCAGTTTGTAATCCAACCCTATAATTGCTTCGTATGTCAAGGAAAAGGCGTTTCGATATTTCTTAAGTATATTGACAAGCCCCACTTTTTCTTCTGGCGACAAGGTTGAGCTGATTGTGGATTTTCTTCTGTTCCTAGATTGATAGGTTCAAGTGTGTCAGCCATAGCATATGTACCGTTGTGTAATTGTTGCGGCGCATATTGGATCTCCTCATGATATTGCTCCTTATTGTGGATACATATCTATGGGCGGAGAGACTCTTCGTAGGCCTCCCCTGTTAATTGCTAACAACGGTTACGGAGGTAGACCAATTTTCCATTGATGTCGCAACTAGTCACGAAACTATGACTCCTCTTAGCATATTGAGGATTTGCGATGTCGGAGGTCTCATGGTGGTATCCAGAGGGTCTAGAAGTTTCTCCATATGACCTGGCTTTTACAGAAAAGGTTAACGGTTCGTCTGCTATCGATGCCCAGTCAGTAATGGCGTGCTGTAGACTTTGTTGGATGGTTCCATGGCATCATCCTCTTGTTTGAAGAACTCAGCATCATATATCGGAGTATAGGGTGATGGGGATGCTGTTATGCATATGATTTTCCTGTTCAGCACCGCTTTCACGCATTTATGGTAAATAGATGGAATAAACTTGTTATCGTGTAGCCATGGGCGCCCCAGTATCATATGATATTCGGGTTCTTTCGCAATGACATGGAATTACCTTGGATACTATAGGACCAACTTGTAATTTTAAATAAACATGGCCATAGGAATTAATGTGGTTACCTTCAAAATACTTCATCACTATGGGATGATGTATGATCTATTTCTGTGGGATTTGGGAAAATTTGAGCGTCCTGAGTGTAATGACATTGGCAGCTGCTTTTGTGTCAATAAGGGCCCTCTTAAATTCGATTTCCTTGACATGAGAAGTGACATACATGGATCAATTATGACCTTCTTCATCCATCATGTCCTCCTCGGTGAAGGTGACGCTATTTATAGCTGGGCTGTCTGATATGGCTATTTCTATTTTCATTGGAGACAGCATCAGGTGTGCGTTTATGATTATGCGTTGAGAGCAGCAAAATTTTCGTAAATGATCCTTGGAAAAGTGAAGAAGCTCGCACAAGTTTTCAATTATAAATATGGATTCCTGGTTCACTGGTTTTTCTGTAGTGGTGAAGCTCCCAATATTGTGAGGTGGAGAATCACCAGTCAAGAAATATATCCCTGGTTCTGTGGAGCCTGGGCCTCATTCGAAGGCGCTACAACATCCTACTTCTTCTATTAATTTGACAAGGGAAGAGAACGGAGCACCTACCGCACCTTCCAGTCTTGCTAGAATTCTTGCTTGGGATTCTTGGCTTCGCATCAACTCATCTAGAGTGATTGGGGTTTCGACCACTTTGGTAGTACCGTTAGTGAAACGTAGGTTGGTGGTGCCATTGACTTCTGGAGAAGAGTTGTGCGCATCACTATTGATATTGACAAGGGAAATGTTAGAATTGGTGGTAATTGAATCGGACCTAAGAACAACCATTTTTTTAAAAAAAAAAGTGAATAATTGATTTTCAAATAGTTGAAGAATTGGATTCGTGACCGAGATATTGATCTCCCATTGTGGTCGCCAATTGTTAGTACCTAAAAATTGATTCTATGAAAAATAATATACTGTTGAAGTATTTTCTTTAGATTCGGAAATCAAATTCGTACAGGAAAAGCCTAAACCATGAAAGTAGTTGTTCCTTCCTGTTTCGGTCACATGGAGAGAAAATGGGTTGATCTTAGGGGAGGGAAGCAAAGAAAGTTGAAGGAATTTGTGTGTTGAATTGTGTCTAGATATAAAGAATAACAGAGTTGTGAGAATGATCAGCTTGTTCTGTCTTTCTGAAATGGTCTGAATAGCCTATATATAATAGTTTGGGAACACATGTATTTCCTTGTAAGTAGTGGAGATCGTGGAGATATGGAGAGGTCGAGATTGTGGGGATAATGGTATAGCCACCTATCACGTTTGGGAAATTTCCGGAAACTCCCAACCCATTACTCCATCATCTCTTCAACCGCTTACCACAACTTTGTAACTTTCCATTGTGGGGTGTTGCCACACCGCATGTTACTATAACCGCCAGACCAAAACCCATGAAGAATCCCCCCATGTAACATGTTTTGATTTCTCGTAAGAGTTGGTGGAGTTGGCATGGCTAGCAGAGTGCTAGCACTAGCCATGGTGTTGCTAGCGAGGCTTAGCGAAGTTAGCACTGCTAGCAAGGAGCTAGCGAGGCTAAAATGGCTAACTAGGTACTAGCGCTAGCTAGCCATGGTGTTTGTAGCAAGGCTTAGCGAAGATAAAATTGACTAACTAGGTGCTAGCGCTAATCATGGTGTTGCTTGTGAGGCCTAGCGAAGTTTGCTCTGCTAGCGAGGCTAGAATGGATAACTAGGTGCTAGCGCTATCCATGGTGTTGCTAGTGAGGCCTAGCGAAGTTAGCGAAGCTATCAAGGAGCTAGTGAGGCTAGAATGGCTAAAAAAGTGCTAGTGCTAGCAATGGCGCATAAAAGGGGAGTGCTAGCAATGGCGCTAGCGAGGAAGGGTGGGGGGAGGGTTCTAACAACGCTATCGAGGAAAAGTGCTAGTGCTGTTGCGCCTCTGCTAGTGCTTATTGGTGTTCATTGGCGAGTTGGCATGTTGGCTTTGTTGGGTTGACGCGTTCGTGCGGGGAGCATGGCTAAGGCTTACTATGGATAGAACTTGTTGGTGTCAGGGCCATTGCCTCTATGCCATTAGCATTTGCATTTTCTAATGGCGTTGCCATAACTATGGCGTATTTATAACTTCTCAGTCTTATGAGATTTAATCGTTAGCATTTATGCTTAAGTTTTGTGGAGTGCATACATAACATATTCAACAAATTCAGTCGTGGAAGTTTGCAACTTGAAATAATGCTTGATGTGAATCTGCAGTTAGATGGTATGCATCTAATTAGCGTTTTTTATTCATTGATGGCATCTATTTTGAATGTTCGTGATTTTGTATAATCGGTATATTTTAGTTAATACAAATAGTCAGCATGGATGCACATGAAAAAACGAGGATTTAGTTGAGTATAGATCTAAAATTTATATGGTGCATATATATGCAAAAGAGCTACAGGGATAATTTATCCAGGAGATGAATATCCCTTCTCGATTTTCTTACAGAATATAGGATATGAGTAGTATTCATAATTCTGATGCCGTGTCAGGAAATTATGCATATTTATTTCATGCTTCTGCAGCTAGGAAAAAACAGTATTACAATTTTCTCCCTTGCCAAAAACCTACCATCAACATCTTGATGCAAATTTATTTCATCAAAAGACATAGCAGAATTATGTCAATCGGTTCGTGACCATCCAGAGCATGATTTCCTCTAGGAAGAGCGATACGTTGTACCTCAATTGGATAAGATGGTTTGTGATAGTAAAACAGATTTGTATCGTTTTTTATTCAGGAATGAACTTGTATTAGCCTCTCAGGGAGTTTTTTTCCTTCTATCTTGTAGGTGATGAAAAGATCATTTCAATGGAAAAAGAACAAGGTCAATTGGATGAAGAATGAATCAGTTATGAGTAAAATGGTAAAGTGAAGTGAAACTTCCAGAGTGACCTACGATCGGGTCAAGGGGCACTCGACCTAGCCATATTTTGAAGAAGAAAAATCATAAAAATCATTAAGTTTCCAATGTCATCTAGTCACTAAGAGTGATGAAGTCGGTTGGATACTTGCTCATTTGTTTCTCACGTTCGTCGTGAACATCGTCTTCACCAGTAAGGATGATTGCATAATGGCTTCCATTAGTGTTATTCTTTAGGATTTTCAGTACCACTTCTTTGGTAAACGGTATTCAATCAAACCTTTTTGGATCTAACACTATTGATTATTCTGAAAATGTCTTCAGGTGGGTCAGGATGCCGACCTTAGTTTTGGAAAGCTTTTCAAGTCTCTCAGAGTTTGTTCTAAATATTAGCGAACGTTTCGAGGGTTAATGGTGGATTTTCATGGATGAGTGTCACTAGAACATTTTTTTTTCTATGGAGATTGTTGGTTGAAAAGTCTAATCCCTTCCTGGTAGTGACCATGGTTGTGATCTACGGAAGTGACTGAGTGAAAAACCTTCCAATGTGGTCGCTAAAATATAAAGACTTAAAAATGGGTAAAGGGGTAGAACTAAGATCCATCGTTTTGAATATGAGTTGCAGAAGGTTGTGATAGACACATTTTTATGTCTGATTTGTCTCAATTCTTAATTTTGATGGAACTCAATTTTGTAATAATATTGTGTTTTTATGTATTAGTAGGTGTTTTTGGGAAATAAACTTTTGTGGAAAAACAAGCTCGAAAAGTGATCTTTGGAACCCCGAGAAAAATTTATGAAGGCACCTGGAGGGTAACTACTAAAGGGACCCCAACAGTGGATAGGGGGACACCACCTTCTTCTCAAAATTCAAACAGAAAAATGAAGGGAAAATAACATCAGAATTAGGGTTCGATTTTTGGAATTGTTTGGGAGAGATTCAATCGCTGGATTTGGTTGGGATGGATCTGTTTGGGCTAAACGAAGATGGTATGGTTATTGGATTCAATCAAATTGGGCTAGATAATCGAGTTGGAGTAAAACTGGGGAAGAGTTTTCTCAAGTTTTTCTTTGGGTCTGTTTTTGGAAATTCTGTGCGATTTAAGGGAAGATAAATACTCGTAATATCTGTATCTATCTAATAGAGAGTTTGGAATGATTTATACATCTTAGAAACACGTAGAATAGATAAGGAAAGAGATTATTGCCGTGACTTGCACGGAAAGAATAATTGAAAGTTAATCGGCTTTTCTAAGGTTACAGTGGGATATAAAAGGTTTGCTCGAGTCCCAGAAGAGGGGACAAAAGTTTAGAGAGGGTTTAGATAAGTCCAGACGCAAGAACAGAGAGAAAAATCGAGTTGCAGACAATTCTTTTCTGCTGATGTTGATGACGAAGAACTTCGTCATAGAAACTAAGAGAAACGTCATAATAGGTTTTGTGGTCTTTTCCTTTTAGTGACAGATAAAATATCATCTGTAACGTTTATAAACGTCTCAATTCTCTGTGTCAATTATTTTTCTTCTTGTAAACACCTTTTTGAGCCATGAATACAAATTTTGAACATGTTTCCAACATGAGGAGATAAACCCCATTGCTATGGCGACGGAGGAAGCTATTTTTCCAATAGTTATGTGGTAATATTTATTTAATTAATTTATACAATTCTTTTATGATTATTTGCGTTGGTTAAAAATTGATTTAATGATTTTCACTAAGCAATTGTGATTTCTTTTGATGGTACATGGTTGGTCTAGGGTTTTTATGTTTGATGATTTTGATATACAATTGTTATTTTGAAAATCTACTTGTTGCAATATTTTAGAATCAAATTGAACGTATGAATTGCATAATGATAATTATTGAATTAAATCACTTTAAAAATTAGAAAATAGTGGAATCTTAGCCTCAGTATTCTCTCAAACTTGATATCAATTTATTTGAATTTTGTTATTTTTAGTCTTAGAAATTAGGTTTAAATCCAAATCTTCACGAGTCTTGAACGAATCCTCATTTTACCACACTTCTATAACTTGAACACAAATAATCTTCGCCTAAACCAAGAGAAAGGTCATCCGAAGACTTCGTTGGTCACATGAGAGAGAACAGGGCTAGTCTTAGGGAGGGAAGCAGAAAGAATAAAAGAGATCAGAGTAATTCATGGTTGTAGAAGAATGCTCCGTGAGATATCGTTTTGTAGGTAAGATGTTGTGTTTAGAATAATCAAATGTTGGTCTAGTTATGGATGCAAAACCCTGATTTCAAGTTGGTGACATAAGGATGGAGTGACGTGAGGATATGTAATTAAAGGAATATCCAAGGATGAACTGAGCTTATCTTCTCGGTTGATTGTTATCTTTAGCCAGTAAGAGACGCATCTGGATATTCCCCATACGTGTCGTAGAACGTAAGACCAAAACCCTAATTGATATCTCCTATTGTGTGACTAAGTCACCCTTTGTGAGGACATGTTGGTAGGGTAGAAATACTCTTTGTATCCGATGTTGGCTGAGGTATAGGAATATTTCCAAATTTGTGCATTATGAATAGGTTGAATCATGTGGAGCGCACCAAATAACATGAGGGTTGTGTCTGAGACCCGAGAAGAGCTGAGGTTAGACTTATCCTTGTATATCCGGTTGATATGGCTTGTGTGGGTCTGACTCTACCAGTGAGTCCTTTTTGATGAATGTGTAAGATACTTGAGGCCTATATTATAGGATGAGGCTTATGTCTGAGGCTTGTTATTATGCTTGAATCTCGTGTATATAAGAGGTTGATATGACATTATGGAGATCAAATCTCGTGGAAGTCAGCTGGGACATGCTCATGAGACTGAGAATGATGCCTGTATATGTGCCTAAGAGTGTCTCTTGTTAATATAAAACTATGGAACACTTGATTTGACAAGTATATCTCGCGGGGATGTTGCTAGGATTCTATCGTGAACGTGTTCATTTATGGAACAAACATGACCAGTGTGTATATTGGGGATGTACTAGGAGTTAGTGACGAGGCTCGTAAGGTTTGAGTCGTGATCGTTATACCGAAGCCCGAGTCGTGCTTACTGGAGACCTAAGTCTCACTCACAAGGAGTAGGCATGACCAGTGTATCTTGCGGAGATCTACTAGGAGTTAGCCATAAAGCTCGTTAGGCTTGAGTAATGATCGTGAGACCAAGGAGCGAGTCTTGCTTACTTGAGACCTAAGTCTCGCTCATGCTCATAGAGTCAGTCGTAGACGCATCATGAGGATAATTACATAGACACGACCAGTGTATCCCGCGGGGATGTACCAGGATCCGTGTCTATATGACTTGAGGCCGAAAGCTGAGTTTTGAGAGTTCGGGAGCTGAGTCTCGCTCATGAGATCGAAACCTGAGTTTTCCATATATTTCCACGAGTTGAAAAACCTGTGAGTAACTATCATTCTTCTGGCTATGGATGTAATACGAAGTCCAAACATATTATTTGGTTAATTCAAAAATCAATTTTATCATCCACGATATCTTTGTTATAGTCCATATTTTACTATGTGTAACTTTTGTATGATCGTTTTTTATTTGTTTGTTTAGGTAGCCAATTGAACGAGCATAATCACAAATCTATAACCATTAACAGATATACGTGATCTCTTGATATAAATCTAGTCAATACTTAAGACCTTAGTATCCAAATTACACACTAGAAAGAAAGAAAAAAGAATAAAAAAAAGTAGCGATGGTATCTATAAAAATGACTCTCCAAGTGATGCCGCATCATGAAACTTTACTTGGATATCCATGGGCTTCATCTGAAAATCCTGAATTGGTGTAAGCCATACTACTAGCCCATATAGCTAGCTGCCTTAACCATGTAAGGCGAGCTCCATCTTAAAAAGGGACTTCTGTTTGCTAATTCTATATCTCGGTTTGTTTGTTTCTTGAAGTATGTTCTCGGCTTTTCCATCAAGACAAAGTGACCAACAGGCAACTAAGTGATAAAGCTAACAACACCCTAATAGTTAATAGACATGGCAGATTTATGTTAACAACAAAATTTTCCTTTCTTTTTCTTGATGCAAATTTATTTCATCATATTCCGAAAACTAATGCTGTATTTAAATACAATATCTATGATTATTGTTATTATTTACAATAAAAGAAACGATTATTGATGCATGAATTAAGTAAAAATCTATCTAAAAGGGAGGGTAGATTTGCATTTGATTCAAGATATGCTCAAAGTTATCAGTAGACTTTTGGATTGGATGAGAATGTATCCCTTCATAAGTTGTCACCACAATCCCTTCATCTCTTGATAGGCGCTGGACTTGCTTCTTCACGTTGCACCCTTGGTGCGTGCATCTATAGTAGCTTCTGCACACAATAACGGAAAGACAGTTTATGAATGAATTTTTACACCCACCGTTACTGTTAACGAAAAAACAGTCATAGGTCCGATGTGTTTATACACGTAATTGAAGAAGAATACTAACTCTAATTACTAATTAGGTATAAAGAGTAAATCATGAAATTAGATACGATGACTAGTAGATTATCAAAAGAAAATGAAACCTTGGGTGGAGGTTGTTCTTGACAGATTTTTGGCCATACTTTCTCCATCTATACCCATCGTCAAGTATATCAACTTGACTCCTCGTTTGAAAAGCATATTTGGGATTTTTTATCTTCTTCTTGATCTTCTCCTCCTTAATTTGACCATGACTATCATCACTGGTTGTTGTACTAGTACTTGTAGTATTAATAGTAGTAGTTTTCTTTGCACGATCATAATCATTTGTTGCACTAGCTAATTTATGAATTGACCCATGCTCGTCGCTGCTACAACTCTTGGTAGAAGCATCACTACTACTTGACGACCCATTCATCATTAGCTTCAACTGCTCCAAGAATCCGCCGCCGCCGGTCACGTTTGCTGGAAAAAGATATTGTGCCTGATCTTCCAACGATAATGGTGCAGTTGTAGTAGGGAACATTGAAGAAGATGATGAGTAATTGTTATTCTCCATTAGAGGTACTGCAGCAGAAAATTAAGAGATCGAAGATGTGAATGAAGAAGTGAATGAATACATAGACAGATATAAATAAAGGCCACAATACATGTAATTAGTGCACGAGAAAAATTAAAAGTGCACAGTAGGGGCGGCTAAACGTTTCAAAATAATTCAATTCAATATAGACAAAACAAAAGAGAGACGTAAACGAAACGTAAAAGGGTTATCATCACAAGATTATTAAAGCTAATTAAACGAGATCGCTATGGTTAGGAAAGTATCTAGGTGGCTAGTGATTAATTTAGAGATAAGTATTTATTAACAGGTCTAATTGGTGACGATGCTGTTATATTTGAAATTGGACATTATTTTTACAATATCATCATTCGGTCCTTGTTTTGACCAGCTTACCTTGCCCAACGTGCGGTGCGGGTGACGAAGCTACAACAATGTGATACGACGAGAATACATTTATTTCCCTTTCATTTAGAAAAGAAAGGGATGAAAAGATTTTCATTCAGGTTATTCTCCTTCAAATTAGGTAGACATAATAGTTGATGAAAAATCAAACCTTTGATCATGGAGATAATTAATAGTATAAAACTTGAAAAGAAATACAAAAAGGAAAACATTGAGACATATCAGCCATTATTGTTACCTAAAGAAACAAATAAGAAAATGAGCCATATAAAAAAAAAAAAATCAGTTTGCATGTTTGCAGTTTCAACCTTATATGGACTTTAGCGTCTTGACTTACACGACGAGGACAATCCAAGTCCAACATTTATCTTTGATTTATATTGTATAATCTATGGTTCGAGCAACTAATCTCAGTTCACCACGTATTCTTTTTTTTGCTTTATTCTTTTTTTTGTTTTTTTTTTGTAATAGATGGAGATAATTGGAAATATATTCCGGATTTGAATTATTATTTGGGGATCTGTCCCATAACGTTAGAAATTAAGATATATGTCCAAGCCGTCCATTTTATCCGTTAAATGGTCAGATAGCACATGTGTGGCTTTACACATGCTATTTTTGGACAGTTATACCCTTGTCATTTAAATTGGGTTTTATCCTTGGTTTGCTATGAGTATCTTCGTCATTCCCCTTTCAAGTTCAGCAGTGATGAAGAGATGGTTACAACATCGATGGTAGTCTTGAGTTGTCGTTGAATGATGGATCGCTGATGATTCTAAAAACAAGATGTGCTGTGACGCCTTGATGGTGATTATCAGTTGATGGCTCGATAGTGGTTTGTATGGCAGATATGGTGATGCCGTGATGATGATCCTGCTGGAAGTGATTGATAATAGTAGAGAATTTCTGATGCAGTGGTTGGCAGCGATGATCAAGAAGTGAGAAGAAGAAGAGCTGCCATTGACAAACAATGAGAAACTCATGGTGACGTTTTTGATGGTTGTTGATAAGATGAGGGTGTTGCCATAATGGGTTTTCGAGTTTCTGTTGAGATGGAATAGGTTGCATCAATGAAGATGGAGGAGCTCACGTCGATGTTGAGCCTGAGTTTGTGGTGAGGAAGATGGAAATGGAGTTTCGATGATGAGATGATGGTGGTGGAATCTCTGCAACAATGGTGATGACGTAGTTGAGAAGGGGATTGATTTCAATCATCCATAGAAAGTGCGATTGATGAAGTTGATCATGATGGTGATTGATTGATGGTAGCGGGAGTTGATGATGGTGTGAAACCCAATTTAAATGACAATGGTATAACTGTCCGAAAATGGCATGTATAAAGCCACACATGTGCTATCTTGACTATTTAACGGATATAATGGACGACTGAGACATATCTCTTAATTTCTAGCGTTATGGGACAAATCTCCAACTGATAATTCAAATCCGGGATATATTTTCAATTATCCCTAATAGATGTAAATACTGCAAGAAGAATGTAGAAGTGGAGGTGTAAATTGGGTCGTGCCAGCCCACAGCCCATTCCAGCACGTGAGTTTGCCTAGCACGGCACAACATGGTAGTTTTATATGCTGTGTTGGGCCAGATTAATCGGCCCAGTAGCACAACACAACACGTAGCACAGATTAGTACGTGGAACGGCACAACATAGCACACTAAGAAAGCACTTCATAAAATGTATAAAATACTACACAATACAGTATAATACGATATATTTTATGTATATTTTTTAAAAAATTATTTATTATAACCAACTTTTAATATTTTATCTTCGTTATGTTGTGTTATTTATATAATAACACATATAATATCTAAATATCGAAAAATATCAACTTTAAAAAATATAAAATAAATAGGATAGACACAACTCATCCCGCTTCAAACACGATACATTACAACACGTTTTAATCCCTGGAACTGCACAGCACAACATGACATGTAACACGATGGATTTACCTTTTAATTGACTGAGCTGGGCTAAACCGGCCCGTTTTACACCTCTATACATAAGCAGGTGGTTTTGAGATTTGAAGAATTATATGTATAACATTGTTTTCTTAGGAAATTAAAGAAGATTGATGTAGTATCGTGTAGAAAACTAATAATAATGAAAAGATTAATGTCAATGTCCCCTTGACTTTGATTATGCTGAATTTAGTATAATAATATTTGATTAACCAAAGGTGACATGATGAGAACGAATGCAGAATATGCAAATGTACTTTGATTCAGTTAATCCCACGTGTATGTTGCTGCAAGTAAAATAAAATAGAAATAGAAATAACAATAAAAACAAAAAAAAGTACAGGAACTTATTCAACCTAACTCGGCCAGTTATTAAATAAAAGTTAGCTGGTTGCGAAAGGCGCTTAATATATTGTGCTATAACTAATAGACAATGCACAATCAAGATACGGAACAAAACAAAAAAAACAGAAGTGTATCTGTCGCGCACATATGACCTAAGATTTAAATGGTTCAACCAATGTGATCAATATCAACTGCGAGGACGATGAAATAATTGGACTTCCAAAAGTTACAAAATATCACATATAATATTCCTTTAAAAAAACAGGTCGTGGGTTATAACCTCAAAGGTGTCACTATCCAACAAAATAAAATTATCACAAAAAACCCATTTGAACCCAACTGTCTAAACTACCCTCTCTTAAACCACTCACTCTCATTTAATTCTCCCTAATTCACCAGAAAAATCTCCTGAAACAACATCATCTTAATCTTCATCCATATCATCCTGATCGTCATCATCATCCTCATCATCATCATCTGCATCACCACCAGTATATTAAGAATCATAATCAAAAACTAAATTTTTATTCCCAAACGGTTGTTCATCATCATCAGTAGATTTACTCACTTTCCCACATCCTCCTTATACTATTAACCCAGATCTGTCTATTCTATTCTCTAACAATTTCAACCTAACATCGAAACAAAATCACTGAACATCATTCAAAATGGTGAAGAAACAAGAGAAAACACTACAAAAAAAATGGGTTTAAGCGACTACTCGTTTTAAGTCGCTTAAAGCCCCTTTTAATTCGCTATAACCGTTATAGCGATTAAAAGTGGCACTCGCTCCGTTGGTTGCCCAAAGCCATGTATGTCAAAGCTTTGAGCGACCATGCAATCGCTCCAGTAATAAACCAACTAACCTAAAGCGAGTACTTTTGTCATTGCTTAACATTTAGACCAACTAACATGGAGCAAGTAAAATTGTGATCGTTCAACATCTAGACCAACCAATATAGCAAGTAAAATATCAATCGCTTCAGATATACTAATCATCCTAAAGCAAGTAAACTACTTAGTTGATAGATACATGGAGCAACTCTTTCTGAAATTTCTTGGTTAAAGTTTTAAGCGATCAAATAATTTTGCTCGCTAAAAGTCATTTCTGATTTTGATTGGCCTGAAGTTGGTTGCTCAAGCTTTTGAGGTACAAAATTTTTTACTCTCTAGAAACAACTTGTGACTTAGGAGCTATTAAACTACCTAGTTGGAAGATACATGAAACAACTTAACCTGATGTTACTTGGTTAAAATTTTAAGCGATCAAATGATTTTGCTTGCTACAAGCGATTTGTGGTTTTGATTGTCCTGAAGTTGGTTGCTTAAACTTTTAAGGTATCAAAGTTTTTACTCAAGTTAGTTGCTCGCTATTCTAATTTAGATAATCCCAAATTAAAATTAATACCAAAAAATTAAATTAAATTTTATTATATCACATAATTTAGTTTATATCATTTCTTAAGAAAATTACACTATTTACATGAAAGGAAAAAATAAATACTATCTAATCATTTCTTTTTCTCCATCTGGGTAGTGCTAGTTGAGAGGCTGGATCTTTACTTAACTAAGATGCCCACTAAGAAAATGATTGGATCCAAGATTTTTAAGGACCACCTTCAACTGCACTGAGGTATCTCCAGCTTGAGTGTTCTCTGCAACAACAATAATGGTCAGTTAACGTGACATCCATTTGGAAATTAATTTTACAATAAGAAAAATTCATGGAAAATATGGATAATACTAATATGGATAAAAAAAACTGAATTTATGCGTCATTGAACATGTTTTTTATTCATATGCAGGAAGGTACGTTAGCATATGCAGAACAATTGCAAAATGCAGCAAAACTACGCACTTTATTCATTCATAATAATGGAGGGGATAAAAGCATTAACTATCAGAAGCTCCTCAAGAATAAACAGTTTCGGGTGCTAGATATGCAGGGCACTATTAAAGGAATACCACCTTCAATCGAAAACATGAAACATCTCAGGTATCTCGATCTATCCGGAACACAAATTGAAGAATTACCCAAGTTTATTTCTGGACTCTATAATTTGCAGATTTTGCTTCTTAGATTTTGTGACAAACTAAGGAAGTTTCATGAAACAATGGGAACATTGAAGCGTATGAGATACCTCGATATTTCTGGTACAAAATTTGAAGAATTGCCGGATTGCATTTCTCACCTGTCCAACTTGCAGACTTTGAAGCTTGAAAATTGTTGCAATATAAAGAAGCTTCCTGGAAACATAAAAAACATGATCAACTTAAGACATCTCTTCTTAAACAACACAGGAAACTAGAGTTTAAGTGCCCATAGAATTATCCGAAACGGAACTTTCCAAGAAAGTCTATCAGTAACCATATAAGCACTTAATATTGCAGTTACTCCTAGAGTACTTTAAAATCACAAAGAAACAAAACAGAGTGAAATGATGTTAACACCAACCAAATTAAACAATTATTGAAAAGTGACAACCATGATTAATGTAATAGGTAAGACTTAATTACAAATCACTAAAAATGTACTCAATTATGACAATCCAAAAAATTTCCTTATGTTTCTTGAAAACTAAGACAAGGTTAAAAGATATCAATTTCTTAACTAAGTAGACCAAAAGATGTTTGGAATACACCAGCAAAGAAGGTTGCAGGGAAAGCCAATTTGAGATATAGAACTCATTACCAGTGATGCTATTGATACTGGACCAACTCCTAAATGTCTTGAACTCCCAAGAATTGCATACAACAATGGTGGTACAAAACTTGAATCTGTCATGTCATATCAAAAAAAAAAACAAAACAAAATCAATAAAATTCCAAAACCCAAAAAAAAAAAACTGTAAGGTCAAAATGACCAGTAACAAATATTTCCAAAGGATATTGTCCCTTCTTACTTAGTGGTCTTTCTTCACTCTGAAGTACCTTAAGTTCAAACAAACATCAATTAAAAGTATGAATCAAAATTTCAAGGATAAAGTGATAATGAAAAACATACTGGTTTACGAAAGTGAAGTGGCACAATTTCTTTAGAACCAGAGAACTTAGCAGGAATAATTTATGGATAATAATAATCCATAGTCAAGGGTACTGGATTATCATCTCCTGTTGGGATAGGCATGAAACAACTGCATGTATTAAGATTAACAACTAAATCATCAATCTCTATATGTTTCTACCAACAAATCATACCATCCGAAACAGATTTCTACTCAAACCGACGAAATCATTATACCCAAATGTAGGATTTCAAAATAATATAAATTCAAGCCTGATTATCATGAGCATCGATAATCAAGTAAACTTATTTGTTTTAACCAAAATCCTACGATAAGGAACAGTATATATATAGATACATAGGGTTGCAAAATTATATCCCAATATACATATGAATCTGTGTTTAGTCGAATACTTTCTTACCAACAAAGGATGAGTTAATGGAAATTATTGATTTCAAATCCAGACGAAGGAGAAGAAGGAGATTGAAATACAACGGCTAGAATTTGATTTCCAACCGACTTAAGACTTCAGAAAACTAGATCTGTTCCTCTCCTTCTTTTTTCTCTATTTCTTTAGCCAAAAATTACTTTCTGTCTTATTACAATTTCCACATGAAGAAGAAGACAAGATGGAGTAGTCTGTTGTTTCTGAAACCAAAATTTAGAAGTAGAAAAAATTAAATAGATTTTCTTCCAACAACAACAGAGAGAGAGCTTACCGAAAACAAAATTTAGTAGTAGAAAACTATACACAACAACAGAGAGAGAGCTTACCGAGTGAGCAATCGTCGTGATGGTGTTGAATGATCCTGATTCGGCGGTGATGGTGGTGATGGTGCAGTCGAATATGGAACCTTAGTTTCTCCACCGGCGGCGCAAATTGGAAGAGAGACAGAGAGAGAGAAAAGCAAAGGGCGAAAATGAAAGACAAACTTTTGTATAGGGTTTTGAAAAAAAAAGATTAACGGTGGATAAGCCACCTCATACAAATCATGGAAAGATTTTAATGGTCCAGATTAGCTGTTGGATGCTCATACAGATTGTGTGTTAGTTATCATTTTGTGTTAGTTACCGTTGTGTGTTAGTTACCATTATGTGTGCTAGTTACCATTGTGTGTGTTAGTTACCATTGTGTGTGTTAGTTACTATTGCGACTCTTAAGATTTTGCACACATGAGATATCCCATTTTGCGTGTCCGATAAGTTTAACGAGTTAGGGGAAGAGGTTACTAAGGATAATAAGGTGTACATGAATCCTGAATCCTGAACCCTGAACCCCGAACCCTCAATCCGTCATGTTCGTCTTGTACATCTTATTATCCTTAGTGTTTAACGACTCTTAAGTGCTCAGGGTTCAGGTTTAGGGTACCCTGAACCCTGAACCCTGAACCCCGAACCCTAAACCCGTCATGTTCGTCTTGTACACCTTATTATCCTTAGTGTTTAACGACTCTTAAGTGTTCAAGGTTCAGGTTTAGGGTACCCTGAAACCTCAACCCGTCATTTTTGTCTTGTACACCTCATATATTTTTTGTTATTAGGTAAAGCTTAACTTTATACAAGAAATTAAGCTACATCTCAACAAATATTAATTGAACATCTGTTGGGGTTCAACCCAATTCATCAAATCATAAATTATAAACATATGACAAACTAAGAACCCTAGTTACAAAAAAAAAAAATATATATTTTTGGTGAATCCTAATTTCCAAAATTCGTTACATTAATATGCATATTACCCAACTATTCCGATCAATCAAAAATCGACCAAAATATGTATATTATCCTACTATTTCGACTATAATATGCATATTACTCGATTATTCCGAACATTGATAACTTAAAAAAAATATTATTTTATAAAATATGCATGTCGGGTCATATTATTATTATCCGACTATTCCGACTAATCAAAAATTGGATTAATTTCGTTTGTTATTCGTCAATATTATAATCCAATACGGATCATAAAAATATTAAACTAGCCAATTTTATAAATACCAATAGCAATCATTGTAATAACTATCTAGTTCGGTTCAATAACAAGAAAATTTAAAATGTAGATTTATATTTCACTAAACTTCAAAAATAAATTTTCTTTTTTTGTTAAACCGTAAGATAAGAAATGTCTCAAGTTCTTTGGAAGTGATTGAGAATTTCCGCCCAATTCAATACAATTCAAAAGGACTGAAATTTCAATTTCTCCATTTTCTTTTAATCTTACTATAATTCAACTTTGATTTACCCAAACCTAAACATGTTAATACATAAATGATAAAACTAAATAAGGTTCTAAGTAATTTGAGTGAAATGAGTTCATTTTTTCTTCTCTCTCTTTCTCTCACTTTTTCGGTTCTGCTCTCTAATCCTCCGCCCCAAAGAAAACCCTAAACAACAAATCAACTTTTTCCAAACAAGAAGAACTAATCAAAGCTAGATCAGTTGATTTACTTCTCATACTGATTTGTTTATGGAACCGACTTGAATACACTCAATTTTGATCAATCTTACTCAAATTATATCAATTTTCATCAATTTCACTCAATTTCACTTTGATTTATTGAATTTTATTCAATCTCAATCAAACTTATTCATTTTGTTATCGATCTAACAAATCTAACGATATGAAACTATGATTTCATCAATCTCACTAAAATTCACACGATTTTTTATCGAACCGACTTGAATACACTCAATTTTGATCGATCTTACTCAAATTATATCATTTTTTCATCGATTTTACTCGATTTCACTTTGATTTATTGAATTTTATTCAATATCAATCAAACTTATTCATTTTGTTATCGATCTAACAAATCTAACGATATGAAACTATGATTTCATCAATCTCACTAAAATTAACTCAATTTTTTATCGAACCGACTTGAATACACTCAATTTTTATCGATCTTACTCAAATTATATCAATTTTTCATCAATTTCACTCGATTTCACTTAGATTTATTGAATTTTATTCAATCTCAATCAATCTTATTCATTTTGTTACCGATCTAACAAATCTAACGATATGAAACTATGATTTCATCAATCTCACTAAAATTCACTCAATTTTTTATCGAACCGACTTAAATACACTCAATTTTTATCGATCTTACTCGAATTATATCAATTTTTCATCAATTTCACTCGATTTCACTTAGAATCATTACAAAGACATATGTTGGTAAGATTAGATCACATTTACCTTGACTAATTATCCACAGATTAAATCCAATTTTACTTAATTAGTTTTACTTTATTTACCTTGACTGATTATCCGCCTAATTCTAATATTGGTCGGCCTCATTCAATTTCTCTCGGATTTCATCGGTTTCTCTAGTATCCATCATTTTAACCGAATGTATATCGATCTTAGTCAATTTTACCCGTTACCTATCAATCTTATCCAATACCGCTCGACCTCATTAAATTTATCCTACATTTCATGGGTTTATATGGTTACCTATCAATTCAAACCGAATTCCCATCAGTTTCACGTTATTTCATTTGTTATCTGTCAATCTTATAATCCAATATTGGTCGGCCTCACTCAATTTTTCTCGGATTTCATCGGTTATTCATCATTTTAACCGAATGTCCATTGATCTTAGTCAATTTTACCCCTGACCTATCAATCTTATCCAACATCGCTCGACCTCACTAGATTTATCCTAAATTTCATGGGTTTATATGGTTACCTATCAATTCAAACTGAATTCCCATCAACTTCACTTAATTTCGTTTGTTATCCGTCAATCTTATAATCCAATATTGGTCGGCCTCACTCAATTTCTCTCGTATTTCGCGGTCTAGAGCGGCGTGTCCCCAAGGGATGTAAGTTAGGTGTCGTGACTAGTTGTGCCTTGAGGACCAAGGGATGAACAACTCTATCGTGAGAACTAAGTTTTGTCCGTGTAGAACTCCGTCTGCATGGATCGCGCCTCTTCTGGCCAGATTGAGTCTTTCTATCTTGGATTGAATCAATCTCTCCTCATACTTCGGTTTACATTATAAGTCCCGAGGCAAACCTTGAAATAACCATTCTACCTTTTGTTCATTTTCTAGTAAAATAAATGTTTTACCCCTAATATGAAATTTGATGAAAATAATTATTCTTCCATTAATGTTAAAATGACCATTTTATCCCTGATCCAAAAATTTTAATCGAATGGATATAAATGATATGTACGGTGTTTATTCGACCAATATGAATTCAGATCTTTAATCGAACGAATATAAATACAAACACAAAAACTCATACGGATTACCATTCTTATACAAAATTAAAAGAGGTAAAATTGCATTCTCTATGGGCGGGAATGACCAAGTTTTGGCGCATTATTTCCCCCTAAAATTTCAGTAAATTTTCTTTTCCCTCTAGAAAACCCTAACCACATCTCGTCGTATTCTTTCCTCTTCGGCTACTCTTCTTCTCTTTCCAAGTTTGAACCCTTCAAGAAAACCCATGAACATAACTTCACCACTTTCACTTTATCTGAAAACCTATTTCCCACACCCCCCGAACACCTTCAATATGCTATTAATCGTTTATTTGGAATGCAAAAACTTGTTGTTTGGCGGAGGGAAACGTAAGAATTTCACTCTGTTTATTTACATATTTTTTTTTACTGGGTCTGGATGGATTAGGTTTTGAGTTGGTTCAAAACTTAAAACCTTGGTTGATTAGTTCAAAACTTAAAACCCCAATTGATTTGTTTGATTTTTATTTGGATTTAAAGTATTTTTTTGATATATATCTCACTTTGCAGTCGATCTGATTGATTTCATGGATCTGATTAAATGGGAGAAGATGGGATTTGTTAATGCTGGAACTCTCTATTTTTCTGAGTGGTAAAGATTTAAACCCTAGCCGCCCAAGTATGTATCCCGTTCAGCAGCACCAATTGTGAACCCAATTTTCTAAATATGGGATTCGTTTGATTTTGATTTTTTTTTGAGCGGTTTCATTTCATTTGGGGTTTTTAATCAATTTGTTACTTCGATTTTGTTTAGTTAATGTTGACAGTTGATTGATTGAAATTTTTCTTCACTGAAAATTGTTAACGGAGCAAGCTGAACTCAATCAGTTTTAAGAAGTGGCATCACAGATGGGTTTGAAGTACTGTTGAGAAGGGTGGTGATATAGACTTCCCTTACTCAAAGGTAAAATTGAGTTCTATTCTTAGCAATTTTTATGTCAATAGAGACTAATTGGAACAGATTAATATTTACTTTCATATCTTAGAACGGGTGCCTGATTTGATTTTAGATAGTGTAGGAAATCCTGAATGGAATGTGGTTCAGGTTGTAATGTTGTATCATTGTGATATTCCAAGTCTATTTTTTCAACTCAATTGATCAACTTATTGCAGCCAAGATCAATTCATTATACTATTCTGTTACTTGTAATTTTTTGATCGAAAACCCATTTTCTGGAAAAACATAGCACCATTGTTGCAAAGGTTCAATATTTTTGTAGAGGTTTCTTTTTGAAGAGAATTGTGTTGCTACCTTTTTTTTTCTTTTGATCTATGTGGGGGAGAGACAGTGACCAGGGGTGATATATAATCGTTGTATGGGTTTGTACCGTCGAAATGTAGTCTTGTTCTTGTTCTGCAGGATAATTAATTACTGATCAATTTCAAGTGACTTAAATCTTATTGATGCTCTTTTAGAGTCCATCCAAGTGTACATTCCGTAATGGAGACCATGTGTGTGCCTTTTGATCATTGGATTCTCATTGGATAGACTGCAACTTTTAGGATCATGATTTTATAAAAAAATGAACAACCAATTTATCAAGACTGCATTTTAGTACATTTTCGCATCTGACCAAATTCCGGATGCAAAATTTTATTTTCTTCAGTTCTAGATCAATTTTGAATGTAATGGATTATTATTTTGGCCACTTTGCTGATAATTTCAGGATGAAAACACAAGCAATATGTGGTTACTGTTAAACCATAAAGAAGTAGGATATTGGCCAGGTGAATTATTCGTACTGCTGAAAGGAAGTGCGAAAGTAGGAAGTGCGAAAGTGGTTCAATTTGGCGGTGAAGTCTATTCCGAAACCATTGGTAAAGAAGGAGCGCAACACACATCAACAACAATGGGGAGTGGAGGTGATGCAAGGAACATGTATACTGGTGCAGCTTACATCATGTCAGAATCATTGATTACTCTTTAACGGAAAAATACTCCGAATGGGTGATGGAGTATATGGATGAACCGTATTGTTACAATGTTTATAACTATGTTCAGTATATTAAAGAACCTGAATTTTATTTTGGAGGTCATAGTCGTCAATGGAACCCCTATTATCGATGAGAAAGAAAGATTAGCTAGTTATTCGACTATTGTTCGATTATTCTTTTGTTCTCTAGGCCTCGATTCAATATTATTAACACGTTTTCTGTGCTCAATCAACTTTATTTCTTATTCATCTTCAGGTTGCTTTTTTTCTGGTACATAACTAAGATAAGTCGGACTGAGTACAGAAGATAGGATCAAAACTTTGTATTTTTTGACAACGAATTTCTACTTGTTAAGGCAAATTTGTAGATAAATTGCTATTAAAAGATAAAATAGAACTGATAAGCACACTGAAACAAAAAAAAAGTTATAACCAAATTATAGTCAACTTAGTCGACTCATGTTATTTATTTATTTTCAATTTGTGCATCCAAACATTTGCTCATAGTGAATCAAAACAATGATTTGAACAAGTTTTCATGTTTCCATTAAATAAATCCTAACAAGATTGTTGGATTAATACTAATTAAGTTCTCAAATGTCTACTTCAAAAACTGACTTCTTTTGAAATGGTGGTGGCGGCTTAAACTTAGTTGCTGGGAGATGTTTTACCAAGTAATTCATTTTTTGGTTGCTACGAGTATGTGCCTCAAAGTAAAGAGCTACATGAACACTTTTTTAGATGCTATATAGATTACTTGAAAAAAGGATATAGCGACCAAACACATCTGGCCATGGCTAAAAATTAGTTGACACAATTTTAAAGCAACCCAACTATTTTGCAGTTGCAAGTTTTGTAGCTTAGACCCTTAAATCGACTAAAATATTAGGCTCTTGCTAACATTTAGAGCAACCATTTAATTTTCTGTTGCTACGAGTATGTGCCTCAAAGTAAAGAGCTACATGAGCACTTTTTTAGATGCTACATAGATTACTTGGAAAAAGGATATAACGACCAAACACATCTGGTTATGGCTAAAAATTAGTTGACACAGATTTAAAGCAGCCAAATTATTTGGCAGTTGCAAGTTTTGTAGCTTAAACTATTAAAGCGACTAAAATATTGGGCTCTTGCTAACATTTAGAGCAACCAATTTATTTTGTTGTTGCTACGAGTCTGTGCCTCAAAGTAAATAGCTACATGATCACTTTTTTAGTTGCTATAAATTACTTGAACAAAGGATCTAGTGATTAAATATATTTTTTCGTTGCTAAATAATAGTGGACACAGGTTTATAGCCGCCAAAATTTCTGGCAGTTGCAATTTTAGTTGCTTAAACTATTAAAGCGACTAAATTCCCGAGCTTTTGCTAAGATTTCGGTCGCTTAAACCCGTTTTTCTTGTAGTGAAAAGAAAGATAAAAAGATCAACAAAAAACTTAATAAAACAGATCCAAATCCATGGCCTACCGATTTGAGTTGTTAATTCGCCCAATCTATCTCCGAATATTGATCCCTCAATAATAGTAGTAGTTTGTTCCATAATCATTTCATCCTTCCCTATCGATTTTAATAACATTTCAACAGATTCTGAGGATGTAGCCTTAGACCGAACATTTACGCCTTGAGATGGAGCAAGATTCGGCAGCAGTTGAACTAAAAATGATGAAACCAAATTCTGTTTCAACATAAAATTTGTATTTCACCAACACAACTTCAACGAAGAAACCAAATGCACCAAATTTAAAAAACTAGGAAAAATTTAGTTGAAACCAAATTTGGTTTCAACATAAAAGTATTGTTTCACCATTAAACTTTGGTTTCAGGGTAAAAAGTAGGAACAAATAAGATGAAACCAAATTTAGTTTCTATAAAACTTACTGTTTTCACCAACACAAAAATTGGTTTCAGCGTTGTTTAGTTTTTCTAAAATTTGATGAAACCAAAAAAGACACAAATCAGATGAAATTCAACAACACAACTTCAACGAAGAAACCAAATGGATCAAATTGAAAAAACTAGGAAAAATTTAGTTGAAACTAAATTTGGTTTCAACATAAACGTATTGTTTCACTATTAAACTTTGGTTTCACCATTTAACGGTTTCACCTTATTCCTGATGAAAAAAAATGATGAAACCAAAAAAAGTTTCAGCATCTATTTGGTTCCACCTTATTCCAGACGAAAAAAAATGATGAAACCAAAAAAAGTTTCACCATTTATTTGGTTCCACCTTATTCCAGATGAAAAAAAAAATGATGAAACCAAAAAAAGTTTCATCATTTATTTGGTTCCACCTTATTCCAGATGAAAAAAAAATGATGAAACCAAAAAAAGTTTCATCATTGTTTTGGTTCCACCTTATTCCAGATGGAAAAAAAATGATGAAACCAAAAAAAGTTTCATCATTGTTTCGGTTCTGACATTTCACCAACACAAAAATTGCTTTCAATTTTTGTGTTGGTGAAATTTGATGAAACCAAATTTGGTTTCATCATTTTTCTGACGTTTCACTAACAAAAAACCCTAATTTCGACAATGATGATGTATCATTATATTTTTTTGATGATGATTTTCGACGATGACGATCTGAAGGTGTTGGTGATGTTTGTAGAGGATAGAAGGAGGAAGAAGAGGTGTTGTTGGTGGTGGATCTGGACATGTAGTGGTGGAGGAGAAAAAATAACGAGGAGGAAACGATGGGGAAGGAGGAGGTGTTGTTGGTGGTGGTTCTGTATATAGAAAGAGAATGAGGTACTGGTGGTGTTGGTGGAGGAGACGGAGGTGCTGTTAGTGGTAGATATGGGTGACACAATTTATTATTGGTGAACATAAAAGCAAAATAAAAAAAAGAGAGAGGTTTTGGTGAAGGAGATGAAGGTGTTGTTGTGGCGGAGGAGCTACTGTTGCTGCTGGTGATGGTGGTGGAGGAGGTATTGTTGCTGCTGGTGATGGTGGTGGGGAGGAGACGAAGAAGAAGAAGAAGAAAAAGAAAAAAAAAAAAAAAAAAGAGAAACAAAGGGTAAGGATGGTATTTAAAAAAATGGTAAAAACTAAAATTGACCAATATTAAAGAAAATGGGGTTTTTATTTTATTTTTAATTCAAATAGTTTTTGTTTATAAAAGATAATATGGGAGGAGTTTTTGTAAGGGAAGTTTGGTCACCTAGGTTTTTTATACCAAATTATGTTAAAAAAACTTTAAACCCTTTGCTACCTCACTCTCACAGTAATAGTTGTTTTCTTTTTATCTGCCTATTATTGTTAACCTAGGGATTGAGATGTTGACCAACAAAAGGTATTTATGTTCTTGTTGGGCCATGCATAATTTGCGAGAAGGCCCAACTAAAATATTGAGACATGTATTCAAGGTATAACACAACAAATCTCCATATTGAATAATACTATCAAGTACACCCGTGTAATCATTTTTTATCCGCCATTGTTGTTCCCTCATCCCTCGCCAGGGCCCTCAAATCTTCTTGGTACCAAAAAGTTCGAGCAATTGATGTTGGTTTATCGATTATAGAAATCTTAAGAGTCGCTATCTTCTTCAACTGTATCCTTGATAAAATGATACATGATGATATTGATGTGCTTCATTCTCTCATCATACCATTAGTGAAAAATAGTTTTTTTAAAATTTATTGGGCCTTATAAAAACGACTTCCAAGGGCTTTCTTAATAGATTAGGCTTTCGAAAGAAGGCGTTTTTATATAAAAAAAAAATAAGAAAAACTAAATCGAACTCCCGTGGAAGTCGTAATACTGGGGGTAGTTTAGTAAATAGAAAGAGTTTCCGGACAGAGATTAATTACGACTGCGGAAGAAAATAGTTTCCATAGTCCCGTAGTTTTCTTATCTCAGATCCAACTCTATCTCTATCGTTCTTCTTCCTCTTTTTAACCTAACTGCGCCTCTCACTTTCTTCTTCCTCTTCTTCATCTTCTTCTCTTTTCCTCAATTAGTTTCTTTATTTCATTGATTTGTTTTCAATCGTACTATTCAGTCATATAAAAGTTGAAAATAGAATCGTTGAGTTTTTTCCTCTTTGGAGTTTATATGATTGTATACTACCAAACCCTAACCATGAATCAGTCAAAACACACATACTTTTTACCCGTTTCATTACCTTCTCAACCCATAATTGTTCATACTTAGCCGTATAACGGATCATAATTTTTGTTTACCTTCTGAAACCCTAATTTTTTGTTTTTCTATAATAGAACTAGAAGGTAATGATCTTCAAACCTTTAGTTTTCCATTTATTCTTTATTATTATCAAGTTCTTCACTACTTGTTCTCTAATTTTTTTCTTCAACATTTTATCCCTAGATGTTGTTTAAATCTCACTGACTCTTAAGGGTGTTGATGTTTGCAGATATTTATTAACAATTGATGTTTCCGATCTTAATTAGATTTGTTTTTTTACCAGATTTATGTGAGTATTGGGTTTAATTTGATAAAATTTTAATTTTGATTCTTTTTTTTTGGTTGTTGGAATTGAAAGGTAAAGATGATAGCATATTGCGTTTGGAAGGGGTTATTCAACATAAATCAGATAGTATCAAATCATCATAGACTAATGTTACATCACTTCAAGTAACATAAACTTTCTTCGTTTATGTCTTAATTCATATCCATTAATTATTATGTTAATGAATTTAAATGCGTGAATGTTAAAAGAAATTATATTTGGTCAAAAGTACTCGTTGGATTGGCAATAATGAAAAGTCTGTGATCGAAAATAAGAAGTTAATTTGATTGCAATAATAAAACAAGCTTAATAATAGTACTACTACATTACGCTCTTTTACAAGATATAAACTAGCGCAATAAAACTTAAACACTCCAGTAAATATCTCTGACATTCTTGGGCCTGCTGTTTATCTTCATTCGACGTATCTTCCGTTCGATGTGCTCTTGATAATATTTTCCCTTGTTTTTTGAGAAGTACTACTGCTAACTTTCAAAAAAAAAATTGCCTTCATTTTTCTTTCCATGAACTATTCTTTTTCTTTTAGGTGCAGATTTGATTTTGTTAACATATAAAATTTGAAGAGCTCTTTTATCATTCTCTATTTTCTTATAACCATCACATATCATACTAACATCGGCTTCAAGAATGACTCCAGAAAAATCTAATTGTGTGGTCAAATCTAATTGGGTTGTAATTTTTGCCATTTTGTACAAAAATTATAGAAATTTAGAGTAGAAAGTAGAAACATTTTACGTAAAAATTTTGGTGTAAAAATTTAGTTTGAAAATGGTGAATTTATAGGCGGCAAAGAGTTAGCCATTGACTATATAGTCTCCGTCGAGCGACTGAGTCTTGGAGCGACTGATACTATATCGCCAACGACTTAGACTTTGTCGAGCGACAGAGTCTTTGTCGCCAACGATTTAGACTTTGTCGAGCGATAGAGTCTTTGTCGCCCAACAAAGACTTCACCGCGCAGTTCAAACCTCCAAATTTGCACGTTTGAGAGGTCATTTTGTGCATTTGATAGATCCGCAGTAGCTCAAAATGACCAAATTTGGTCATTTGAGAGGTGCATATGAAACTCACTGTTGGACTATCGAGTGTTTTTTTACAAACTCAAATAGTCTCATAATATCAACAAAGTGGTCTGTTAATGTTATTTTTGATGGCATTATGAGTTTTCCACTTTTAAAAATTCGATTGTTTAGTCTATAGAGTTTGATTCCACTTAGCTAATTTCCTCTTTCGTCTCTTTTTAAGGGTTTAGTTACGAATTTACTGATCCATTGGCTTATATCTAGTGGGTTTATTGGTTTGGTGATGGCGGTGGTCACTGACGGAGCCAGAACTTTTTGGTTGGGGGGAAAAATTGCTATGATAAAAGAAGAACCAGTAAATAAAATGGCGACCGTAGGCCGCCCGAAATTTTTAGTCTTTTTTTGACACAAAAAATGCTACACAAATTGTAAAATGCTTTAATTTTATGATATTTTTATTTTGTTTCCACAAACTTTTAATACTTATAAGAGATTTCATACCGCTATAGCATATACTATTAGTACTTTTTAAGAAAAATTATAAAATTATATGTAAAATTTGTTCCAATCTAAACTTATTTTTGTAAGCTTAAAAAATCTTAGGGGACAAATACATAATAATCCTAAAATACTATGGACACATATGTAATCTTGAGATTCTAGGGATGACAATTATCCTCCCTAGTCCTCAAGTAGCTCAAATATAAACCCCTGAAGTGGGATAATTTGCTAAGCAGAAATATAAACCTGAAACCTCGTGGTGGTCCAGTTGGAAAAAATCTTTGACGTGGTTAAGGTTATTTAATTTTGTTCACTTTAAATTGTAACATAGAAAATGGTTGTAGATGAGGCGATGCAAGATGCCGAATATGCTTCTTCTGTAGTTCAAATTTTTCGGGAGATGTTTTAACTTTACACGGTAGGAGTTTCATATGCAGACGCACAATCTACCAAGGAAGAAATCCTTGCTGCTGGAGGATAAGATGGATTCAACCATATAAATTTATTGAGCTGGCCTAAAAAACCATACCCAGAATTAACATCTGGTTTTCGTTCTTTTTGAACTTTTATTTTGTGTCTCATTGTTGCGCTAGTCTTGTTTAGCTCTAGATAAAAATTAGTTATTTCAGTTACTTAAATTAGTTTTTCTGTTTTTCAATGTACTATGTTTTCTTATATTCTCTGTTCAGGTCAAAAATTGGGTTGGATAAATTTTACTAGCTCTGCCATGCTTGGCACCAACTACAGCTGGAGATGTTGTCGTTAATGAAGTCAGTTATGTATCCATGACTAGTGGATTTTTTAATGGAACGGGTTAATTACGTTAGTTTTGTTCATTTTCTATACAAAAATGTCTACATGTTAAACTTCCACTCTAAATTTTTTATGGATTGATTTAGATAAAGTGGACATGGAGGCAGTTCTCAAAGCCATATGTTACGGATTCGAGGAGATCACCTGTTTGTAAAAATGATCCAGAATGCTATGTATTTCAAACTCTATTGATATACAAAAAGGGTCCCTTTGGGACATCAGGTAAAGTTGGAACGATACAGAGAAGATTACATGACCCCTGCGCAAGGATAACATATACAAATCGAGAAATAATCGAAATTTATTTATTTTTATCCCATTTGAAGCATCCGATAAAATTAAAACGATACAGAGAAGATTAGCATGCCTCTACGAAAAAATGACGCACACAAATTAAGAAATGCTCCAAATTTATTATGCTTTAAAAATATATATATATAAAAAGGGGAGGGAACTTTTATATAGATTTTTCTTATATTGTCCTTCTCACTTTCTTACAGCTCGAATATATCAATCAAATGATTTTCGTTACCTTTGCGACATCCGTTTGAATTTTTTTAACTCATCTTAGCAACCCATCTAACAATGTGTACTGCCATTATTATGGGATCCTCTGCTTTAAGTTATTTTTTCGATGTTATAAGTAATCACCTGTTTGTTATTTAATGAAATGCTTTACCGGAACTCATGATAGTATTCACTTGTCTACAACCACTTGAATGATTGACTTCTGTTGTGAAATGTATATTTACGTTTGGTGATTTTTAATGATATTTCGTTCAATTTTATATTTGCTTTATTGATCATTGTGGATGTTTCCTTCTTATCAATAATGTGATAGGAAAGTAGAATATTCTACTTTAGGATTGTCAGGTCTTAATTGTCCTCCATCTGCGGATGATTATCCAAAAAATCATTAACTATAACGATGGTCGATATCTGATTACTCTTTATTTAGTCTTGTTAGCGATCTTTTCAATAACTAATTTATTTAATTATTAATTAGTCAAAGGAAAAATAAATAAATAAAGTGATCCATTTAGTGGGAAGTTGCAATTGATCAAGGCAACTCCCCATGACTCTCTCCACTTTAGAAAACCACCCCACTTCATCCTATCATGCCAACTACTGTATGATGGCTAGAGTTAGTATATGGAAATGATAGAAAAAATAAGGATTAAGGTCACCAAATTCACTCTCATATGAAAATACACCATCTAAGTTGAGGAGGAGGGTTTGGAACCAAAGTTCTAATCAAGTGATCATATAGAGCATACTCAAGGATTAAGCTTTCAAATAGCAATGGCTGGAGGTATTTATCAATCTCTTCTTTTGCTTCCGCTTTTAATTTGTATGTTCATTCTGTGACTAGAACATGCATTTAGGTATTACATTTGGTATCAGAGCCTGTAATCACCTCTGCCTTGCTTGTTATGAAATTATTTTGTTGATGAGTTTTAATTCCAATAAGCTTTCATAAAATTGATTTGGCTGTTAATAATTTTTCAACCGTTGGTTAGGGATGGATTTTGATTATGTCTTAGTCGAGTATCTCATATGTCTTCTCTTAAATTTTGAATACAAACAGACATTGTTAAGGCTCCAAATAGATTAATTTTCGGAACTATTTTTCTGGAAAATTCAGATACCATGTGGTACCGAGGAGCTCTTGTAAAATATTATCCAACCGTTAGATGGTTCTCATAATTTAACTACGTATGATACCTATTGTTATAATTGTCCTGTAAAAATTTCAGGAAGATCGGACTCCGTTTAGTACCCCATAACCCCTGCTAGACCAAACTGTGTCAGTAGTGAATTATGTTGAAATAAGGTTTATTGAATACCTTAGTATGGAAATTCCAGCCGTTAGAACCTGCTGAAAATTTAATATGTTGTAGTGTGGGTTCTTATAAGTTTTCAGGTTGAATTTCATAAAAATCAGGTAAGTGTAACGTCACTCTTTACCTTTAAATGTTAGTTTTAGTTTTGTGCTGAGATTATGTCTTTGATCAAGTAGACGACAATATTTACGGTTAAATTGCCAGTTTACATTAATTAGTACATACAGAGACTTGGTAAACATAAACGAGACATTGTGAGCATTTCTGAAAGGTTATGTTTGGGTGACATTAGAGAATATAGTTTTGCAGAATATATTTAATTTAAAAACTAAGGATGTTTATGTTCTGTAGCTAAATTAAGGTATTGGCCAAACCCCACGGTGATAAGTTTATGATGCTTTTAAACTCGAGTATGACTTCGATTTTACGGGGTCTAAGTAAACTTTTAGAGTGATAAAACCATTGAGTGTACATACAATCTTTAATTTTTCACATGGTGATTTTGTTCTCAATCACATATAGGCATAGAGAGAATCATTTAAATATGTATGTTTAGCTCTAATAGTATTTGTTGTATTATTATTTGTTGACATGTGCAATGGTTATAAATAAAACCATTAGGATTGTACATGAACAAAGATTAAAGAAATATGTCAAGTGATTTAATAATTTTAGTAATTAGAGAGTAGCCACAGCATCTCTAGTTATTTAAAATTTTCTTAAGAAATCACATGTGGAAACTAGACATAAATTTGTAATTAATCATACTACGTAATATGATGAGATATGCCCACAGGAAATTTTATTATATTTGTATGATTAATTGGGGTGAAATATTGAATTATGTTTCTTAATCTACCCACAGGAATTAAGGAATGAATATGGTTTAATAGTTTCATCATGTAGTTATGGATCTAATTTGAGTAGGACTTTAGCCCACCGGCAAGTTTTATGTCACTAGATTCATATTTTTTATATACATGACTTGCATTGGTAAATCATGATTAAATTTAAGTCTCAAATTTTTGTTTATAAGCATGTATATATTTTTCTTTGCAACAATTTTAACTGGAAATATTTCTGATGTCAATTATGACATTCCTGAATTAAAGGGTGATAACTATAAGGTGTGGAAAGAAATAATGCTTTTACAATTGGGATGAATGGATATCGACTATGCTATTCGGAAAGACGAACCACCTAGCATAACTGAGACTAGTGCTCTAGATGCAGTTGATCTTTATGAAAAATGAGATCGATCTAATCGTCTCTCAGTTATGTTCATAAAGACCAAAATTTGTAATAGCATTCGGGGTTCTGTCGATAAGCATACTAAGGTTAAAGATCTCCTTAAAGCCATTGATGAGCAGTTTGTAAGTTCTGACAAAGCTCTTGCTAGCACCTTAGTTATGAAGTTTTCATCCATGAGACACAATGGGTTTAAGAATGTGCGTGATTATATCATGAGCATGAGGGATAGTGCGGCCCAACTTAAGGATTTGGAAGTTACCATGTATGATTGTTTCTTAGTTTATTTCATTTTGTGTACTCTTCCTCCACAATATGGCCCCTTTTAAGATATCTTATACACACATAACGATAAATGGTCAATTAATGAACTTATGACCATGTGTGTTCAAGAGGAGGGGAGATTGAGGATGGAAAAGGGCGAAAAGGTGAACCTTATTATTGCTTCTTCTTCAAAGAACAAAAGGGATCACGTTAAGGAAAAGGGAAAGCTTTCAGGTAACCAAGAATAAAGAAGGAGTCTTCGTGTTTCTTTTGTAAAAAGAAGGGACACATGAAGAAGGACTTCATTAAGTTTAAGACTTGGCTTAAGAACAAAGGTAATTCTCTAGCGTTTGTTTATAAATTTAATATGGTTAATATTAATCATAATACATGGTGGATTGACTGTGGTATTACAATCCATGTTTCGAATACCTTGCAGGGTATGACAAACCTAAGGAAACCAACGAGAAGTGAACATTACATCTATTCAGGCAGTCAGATGAGTTCACATGTGGAAGTTGTTGGGACATGCAGTTTACTTTTAAGTAGTGGTTTTATTTTGCATTTAGAAAAGACATTTTATGCACCAAGTTTCACTAGAAACTTGATTTCAGTTTCAAGACTTGTACCTTTAGGAATTTCCTTTAATTTTTCAGATTCTGGTTTCAGTATTCTCAGAAATTATGAAGTTATTGGTTATGGTATTTTGTCTATCGTCTTTATTTGCAAAATCAAATCACTCATAGTTCTATGCATGTTAATATTGGGCTAAAAAGATGTATTATGAATGAGGACTCCTCTATTTTATGGCACCGGAGATTGGGACATATCTCCATTGAGAAAGTTAAGAGATTGGTAAAGGATGGGGTACTAGGTATTTTAGACTTTATCGATTTTGATACTTGTGTTGGTTGCATTAAGGGAAAGCAAACTAACAAACACAAAATTGATGCCGAGAGAAGTTCAAACCTATTAGAGATCATACACACGGACATTTGTTGTCCGGACATGAATGCTAATGATCTGAAATACTTTATCATCTTCATAGATGATTATTCACAATATATGTATCTTTACTTGTTTCGTTCTAAAGACGAAGTTTTGGATGCCTTTAAATTGTTTAAGGTCAAAGTAGAGAAACAATGTGGTAAGCACATTAAGATTGTGAAATCATATAGAGGTGGAGAGTACTATAATAGATTTCTTCATAGCACTAGAATTGTGGAATCAAGAAATGTTAAATTTCTTGATAATGACTTGATTAGTGGGAGTGATCAATTTCAGGATATTGTTCCTGAAAAAGATAATGATCAACTTCCACCTACTGTTTCAAGTCACAAGTTGATTGTCAACTATTTCTAGTGACTGTTTAATGTATCTGCGAGATTCGGATTGTAATATTTGAGCCGATAATGATCTTATGTTATTTTCACAAGCCATATATTCTACAGATTCAGACTTATGGATCAATATATATACCTTAAGTTCATTGGGAGCAATATTTGTTTTCTTGTGTTCGATCAATGTATATACCTTAAGTGTAACACCCATTGTAAAAGATGATTGGTTCAGCTTGGACCAATTCCCCAGGAATGACATTGAAAGGGAACAAATGAAAAATGTTCCATATGCTTCAACTGTTGGTAGCATTATGTATATTCATGTCTATACTAGACCTGACATTTCATATGCCGTTGGAGTATTAGGAAGACATCAGAGTAACCCAGGAATCGATCACTGTAAGGCTGCGAAGAAAGTACTGAGATACCTTAAGGGTACTACAGATAACATGCTTATATATAAACGAACAAATAGTCTTGAAGTAGTAGGCTAAGTTCGTTTCTTGTTTTGAGAATGCCTCACATGGTGTATGGCTGAAAGGCTTCATATCTGGGCTAAGAGTTGTTGACTCTATTAGCCGACCATTAAGAATGTATTGTGACAATTCAGTTGTTGTTTTATGGCTAAGGATAATTAGAGAGGAAGTCGAAGTAAACACATCGACATAAGTATCTAGCCGTAAAAGAACGTGTACAAGAAAAGAGTGATCATTGAACACATTAGCACTGAATTGATGATAGCTGATCCCTTGACTAAAGGCATGCATTTTAAAGAATTAAGGATCATGGATTAATGATGGGACTTGGTCCTATTATGTAGTACATTCTTTATGTTTTTCTGAAGCTTTCATTTAGTTGGATTATTTCTCATTTGGAATTATGTACGTACTTACTTTAGTTATTTTGTTGAGAAATATCATTATAGTTTGACCTAGAGTAAACATATGGTTTACTCATTAAGTTAAGTATGAGTGGTGAAAGATTAAGTATATTGTGATACATGGAAGATTAATTCTTGCTCTTAAAGAGGATTAGTCGACATGATCCGTATATGAAGTCTCTCGTTAAATGGATCAAGTGGGAGAACGTTAGCAATTTTTTCAATAACTAATTTATTTAATTATTAATTAGTCAAAGGAAAAATAAATAAATAAAGTGATCCATTTAGTGGGAAGTTGCAATTGATCAAGGCAACTCCCCATGACTCTCTCCACTTTAGAAAACCACCCACTTCATCCTATCATGCCAACCACTCTATGATGGCTAGAGTTAGTATATGAAAATGATAGCAAAAATAAGGATTAAGGTCACCAAATTCAATCTCATATGAAAATACACCATCTAAGTTGAGGAGGAGGGTTTGGAACCAAAGTTCTAATCAAGTGATCATATAGAGCATACTCAAGGATTAAGCTTTTTCAAATAGCAATGGCTGGAGGTATTTATCAATCTCTTCTTTTGCTTCCGCTTTTAATTTGTATGTTCATTCTGTGACTAGAACATGCATTTAGGTCTTACAATTCTGTGGTCTCAAAGTTGACTGATAACCTACCGAGAGAGGAAAAGAGAATTAAACTTTGTACTAAGGGACTTTTTACTTTGTTTTTTAGTTAGCTTCTGAACTTCTCTTCACCTGTTCTGTTTATTTTATTTTTGCAGTTTTTGCATAGGGTAGGGATTCTACCTATTGTAACCACTGAAAAACAAAAGCAGGGTGACTGATTGCTTCTGATATGGATGGAATAAACATGTGCAATATTCTAATGTTGGATACAATATATTGTTCGCGAAATTCGAGTAGTAGTCATATATGTAATATGTTAGCTATTGATTATGATCCAACTGTCCAAGTAACAATTAATAATGGTTTTCCTCGTTATATTGCAGTTGGTAATGGTCATGTTGATCTGTCTTGTGCTCGCTGGAGCTTGGTTGGGTTTTTGGGATGTCCGTAAACTTGTTTTAACAGAAGAAGGGTCCATTGATTTCAAGTGTAGTTTTTTCCGTGGCTTGGTCAACGACAGTGTTACGTTTCCCCCATTCATGTTCCCCAATTTCTTATCCTATTAGGTGGAAGATTTTAAGCCCTTCATAAGGTTAATAGGGGTTATTTGTATAGCATTGGACCTCTACTTTTATAACACCTAATGGGAAAAGATATTGGGAGACACAAATGGAGAAGGGTAGCATTTTTATTTGGTCAATTCTTATTCTATAAGATGTCCTGATTATTCAGGTGGTCTGACCCATCTTTTTATTTTTTTTCTTTTTTATGATTATCATTGTGGTATATGTTTTTGACTCGAGTTGTTAATTGATTATTAGATTTGTGCCCATGCTACGCACCAGGTATATTTAATTTTTCATCACTGTTATCTTTAATTTTTTAATTGGTGTGGTGGAGCTTCGCCCCGTATCGTCCCATCGTTATAGAATGATTAGGTTTATACCTTTTCTTTTGGTTTCCTAACGTAGTCACGGTTTCTGAATGTGGTAGGTTTAGTACTAACGAATTCCAAATTGAATTTGGTTTTGATGTAGATCATCGATTTGCGGTGTTGTCTATACACTGTAGGTGACGTTGAAACGGTACAATTAAGTATTGGGTGTAAACGAAGTGTATTAATTTTAAAACAAAAGAGCCAATAGGAGAGTGAGTTTCTTTAACCCCTAAATATTTGCATCAATCAAATTATCCCAAGTGTCCTTATCAGAACTCTCATTTCACAAAAGTCAAAAAAAAATTATTTCGGCAATAGGAAGTGAGGGTTTTCTTAGCGTTTAACGTGAGAGCTGTATTTATCTAGGCCTTTAAGTTTTTAGATTTAGTTATTATATCAACCATCTTTCACTTAACCTTTTTGATTGGTGATCTGATTTCCAATTTGACAAATAATAACTTATAAGTTTCTCATGTGATTAGAGTTCGATGGATCACTTACTGGCTGCACGGGCCTTGTTCTCTGGAATACTAATTTCAACAGTACTTAAGAATTACCACATTGATATCCTTGCGGCGCATTCTGATAGACACATTTTAGTGTCTAATTTGCACCTTAATTTCTAGTGAGTTAGTATTCGATTTTGTGTCTATTACGTGTTTTATTGCTTTTGTAGGTACATTAGAAGAATAAAGATTTGTGGAAAAATTGGCTCAAAAAGTGTTCAAGGCACCCGGGAAAATGGATCAAAGCACCCACACTTTGGATTGGGGCAACCCTGGATCGGGTTAACCCAGCGGGTCAACCCAGCGGGTCAGCCCAGCGAGCTGGATCGGGCCGAGTCACGGGTCGACTCATCGGACTCGACGGTTTTTACTGGCAGCACAAATCCAACGTGAAATTTGGTTTCTTTTGCTTCCAGATTGTTCCAAATGTTAGTAGATAACTCACACAAGTTAGAACAATCGAGAAACAGCAAAAAGATCCCGTGAAATCAGTTGAAAAATCATGAACATGACCGGAATTTGATTTCGATTAGGAATGGGATTTGTGGGCTGTTCTAGAGAGTTCTATTAGGTTTAGAACTCTCTCTAGGGTTTCTACTATCTATAAATACCAAGAGAAGCCAAGAGAATCGAACACAAAAGCTTAGAGAAGATTTTAGAGATTTCCGGTCAATATTCCGTCACCGCCGACGAGCTGCTGCTGCACCGGCCGGCGTGTTCTTCATCCATCACTGCCGGAGAAGAAGACTCAGTAACATTTATATGTGTTGCTGATTTGAATATTCCTGTCGTCTATTGCTTCAAACCATTTGTTGCTTAAACTTTTCTGTAACAGCTGAACCCTCTTCTGTAACGCTTATAAGCGTATCAAATCAGCTGTTACAGCGTTATTCAACCTTGTAATCAATATTTTGAACAATGAAATCAACTTTTGAGCAAGTTTTCTTCACCATGAGCTAAGTCTATTTACTGGGATGATGGATAAGGTAATTTTCTCAATTTTATGTGATTTAATTATTTTCTAATAATTATTTATAATTCTTTTATCATTAAAATTGCATAGTTTTGAATAGTAAAAACGGTTTTCTTTCAACAGTTGTGCTTTTGCTTGATGGATTATGCTTAGTTAATTAATTTTGATAATCCATGCTTGTGATTTACCTCTGTTTGTTAGCATAACAAAACCAATTTTGGCAATTATTTGGGCTTCAATTAAATTAAAAAGAATTATCTGATTAATCACATAGGTTGTTAGAATTACCTGATTCCTGATTCCTGGTACGTTTAAAATTATTTAAAAATCATAGTTAGGTTATTTAGTCCTTTTCTTACTCCTGGAATTTTCTAGAGTTAGTTTAAATCATTATTTTCTAAAATCATCACCTTCACAAGTTCGAGAATCGAATCTTTATTTACCACTTTTAAAATTACATCACATTCTTAAGTGAGTAATTTGAATTACTATGAGTATCTTTGTCTGATAATCCTGCCACAAATTTGATTGTTTAAATGGGTTGAACGTAGAAGTTTATAACTTTTGGCACATTCAAGGTGTTGCGTGTAAAATATTACTAAACAGTTGTAGATGGTGAGTTTTTGACAAGGGTTAGAATTGTAGAATCGCCCTCTGTCTAGCAGCAGAAACATGGAAGTATATGCGCATATTTGTGTGCATATTCCTATCCTTATATCAAAATATAAAATATTGTATTTCTACTGATATATCCCCACAGGAGAATTAAGAATACGGTTTCTACAAACAACTACAGGCATTCTGAACTGATCATGTAACCTCTCTAATACTCACAATATTTATGCCATATCGAATCAGTCTCAAGTCGCACAAATTTCACGAATGAATTCCTTGAACTCGTCTCGAATGCACATCAATGTTCCAGTAACATCTATTAAAACTGAGAATAGCTAATGCTTAATCCCAAAGATGCATTTTAGCTTAATACCTCGTTCGCAAAGAACACATCACAAATTGTTTTCCTGAGCTTAAAATATTCTACTTTAGCATTTTACTCAAGGACAGACCACAAATTATGTGTCGTTCCTCTTGGACGCGCCACAAGCAAATAACAATGTCTCCAAAGACGCACTGTGCCTCTGATATAGGCTAGACCTAGCCTTTTCCTGCATTAACACCAGTCTTGCACTAGCCCAACTAGAGCAGCGTCCCAGGGACACGTTAGCATTGGTGCTAAAGCGCTAACTTCCATGTTAGCAGCGTCCCAGAGACGTATTAGCATTTGCGCTAAAGCGCTAGCAGCGTCCCAGGGATGCATTAGCATTGGCACTAAAACGCTAGAAAGTTAACAGCGTCCTAGAGACGCATCAGCATTGGCGCTAAAGCGCTAGCTTCCTTACTAGCATCGTCCCACAGACGCATTAACATTGGCGTTAAAATCTCTAGCTTCCTTGTTAGCAGCGTCCTAGGGACGCATTACCATTTACACTAAAAAGCTAGCTTCCTTGCTAGAAGCGTCCAAACAACGCATTAGCAATTTGCGCCTAAGGAGCCATCCCTAGCTCTGCTAGTTGCTTCTCTTAGAATGCGTCATTCCTTTTCAGCGCTGACCTAATACCAGCACTAGCCCTATATGTTTATCTAATAAGCCTTCTTGCTTAGGAACTTCCTCATAATTTTGGCTTCATACACTTCCAGAATTATGCCTTGTCACTTCTAAGCTGACTTCTGGCTATTAAAACAACCATGTTACTCCTAAGTTAGTACATGACCACTAAACTTACCAGATTTTGCACTAACTAGTATGATTATCAATTCAGTGAGTTACGTAACTTGCCTCACTTACTTAGCAAGTCATTGACTTGGGTTGATCTAATCAAAACAATAGTGGTTCACGATTCCACTATCATTCTACGAGATATCAAATACAATACATGGGGGGATTCTCCTTGGGGTATTGGTATGGCGGTCTATGACAATCGTGCATTGTGGATACACATCCACGAACAAGAAGGTAACAAGTAGTGGGACAGTTGCAAGAAAGTGGAGAGCGCGAGGAGCAGTGGTCATACAAGTCTTCCCAATTTTTCGGACATGACTCCACTACAATCTCCACAATCGTTACTCCTCCATTTTT
>JAJJMC010011514.1:2714474-2739338 GCA_023531435.1 Papaver californicum
ACATGACTCCACTACAATCTCCACAATCGTTACTCCTCCATTTTTTTGTAACTTTCACCACTTACGAGAAATTAGTGTGTCTCCTAAAAACTATAAAAGGATAAGAGAGATTTAAGATATAGGATATACAGAATTATCGATTCATCCCTGCTGATGGTGAATTTTCGACAAGAAAGAAAATTGTAAATTTTGTTTTTCGCGAAGCTGCAGAAGCACAAAATATGCATAATTTCCTGACAAGCATCAGAATTTTGAATAATATTCTTATCCTATATTCTGCAAGAAAATCGAGAAGGGATACTCATTTCCTGGCTAAATTAGCGTTGTAGCTTTTTTTTCAAATATACGCAGAACAGAAATTTCATAACTGTAATCAATTAAATTCTCGTTATTTCACATGCATCTATGCAAACCATTTGTATAAGACAAAATATGTTGATTATACAAAATTACGAACGTTCAGAATAGAGGTTAAGTTATATATGAACAAAAACGTGAACTAGATGCATACCATTTAACTGCAGAATCGCATCAAGCATAATTTTAAGTTGTAAACTTCCACAGCTGAATCTCTTGAAGATGTTTTGTATACACTTCATAAAAATTAAGCATAAAATGCTAATAATAAATCTCATACAATTGAGAAACTCTAAATAGGCCATAAATATGGCCACGACATTAATGAATGTCAAAGCTAGCAACGTGTAGGAAATAACCATGGCACTAGAAAGCGCTAGCCTTAGCCACACTCCTAACACCAATGAGTAGCACAAGTATGTGCCAAAAAGAGCCAAAAAGCCAAAAGTCAGCAAAGCCAACACGCTCGAGCGCCAAACATACCCTAGCAATGCTAGCGCTAGCACCTATACCAAGCCTAGCGTCGCTAGCCTGGATACGCTAGCGTTAGTGCTAGCTCCAGCTCCAACAACACTGGAGGCCTGGTAGTATTAGCGCTAGCACTAGCTCTAGCGCCAACATTGTTGGAAGCCTAGCAGCGCTAGTGCTAGCTCCAGCACTAACATTGTTGCTGGCTTGGAAGCCCTAGAGCTAGCCGTGCCAAGGCTAGCGCCTCTAAACCTAGTGCTAATTTTCCTTTTTTGCTATTTTCAAGCATCTTTTTCGCTCTTGCTTACACTAGCATTATCCTGAGTCCATGACTCCATTAATTCCTACAAAAAATCAAATCATAACATATAGGGGATTATTCATGGGTTTTGGTCTGGCGGTTACAGCAACGTGGGCAAATAAACTCCACATGAACTAGAAGTTACAGAGTAGTGGTGAAACTGAAACAATTAATGGGGAAATGGAGTCATAGTTTCTCAAAGATTCCAAGGAGTTCATCCATTAACCCCATAAATCCCACTTCTTCATTTCTTCATTACTCCCACAACTTTACAAGGAAAGTACGTGTTTTCCTAACTATTATAAATAGTCTCCTTAGGGCAACTGCAGCGGTCGACCAGACCAAAGAGTAAAGAGCAGATTTCCTCTTTAGTCCGGTTTTGTGAGCCGCAATGAGCGAGTAACTATGGTATTTGGTCCAGATTTTCAACAGTATTCGACCAAGTTTTGTCGAGCAACCGGACCAAACACAGATTTAGTCGGACGCTCTTGTAGCACAGCATTAACCTTAAACGTTTTTGTAAGAGAACGTTTCTAAACACGGACGTCGTTGCAGAATGACGTCTAGTGAAACGTTAACTCATAAAAGCGTGTGCTCTAACGCTGTATTAAAAGAGCACGTGACTAAAACGTCCCCTTGAAGCAGCGCCAGATTAACATACGCTATGTTAAGAAGACGTTTTGTAATAATGGTGATCATGCTCCCCTATATGAGCGTTGACAGGGTAAACGTTCAAGTGGATGAGCGTTTAGGGAATAAAAGCTCTTCTAGGTGTCCGTTTAAGGAAGAGAAGCTCTTCTAGGTGAGCGTTTAGGCAAGAGCTCTACTAGGTGAGCGTTTGTTAACGCAGCATCAACGTTCCTTTACAAGGGCGTCTAATCCTTAGGATTCAAAACGCTTATCTAGTTGAACGTCAAATAGCAAACGTCTCCCTACACGGACGTCTCTGTAATCTAACGTTATTCTAATATAGCGTTCGTTAACAAACGCCTCTTTAGATAAGCGTAAGATCATATTTAGGGTTCAAACCGCGGTGTTTTTTTTTTAAGAGCAAACAAATTTGGTATTTGATCTTTGGTATGGTCCAACCGCTGCAGTTGCTCTTAGCCCATTTCAAAATCACAACAAGCTTACAATTATCATAAGCTTTATGATTTCTCTGAATAGTTCTGCAACTCTTCACATCATTCAACACAAAAATTTCTTCAACTTTCTTTGCTTCCCTCCCCTAAGATCAACCCATTTCCTCTCATCGTGACTGAAGAAGAGCGAAACGGCTATTATCGTGGTTTAGGCTTGCTCTGTATGATTTTGATCTTTGAATCTAACAATTTTTCCTAGAGTCAATTTTTAGGTAATAACAATTGGCGACCATAGTGGGAGATCAATCTCTCGGTCAAGAATCCAATTCTTCAACCATCTGAAAATCAATTCTTCAACTACTCAAAAATTGTCGATCTTAGGTCAGGTTCAGCAACCAATCCCAATTCAAGTTCAAAACCCACTTCAAAATATGGTAACACCAGTGGTGGAGTTCTACAAATGAATCCTCAAAACACTACCAATGAAAACACCGAAACTCCGTTTCATGCCATTGAAGGTGCCAAAAACAAGGAACAAGTACCACGCCAAAAACAAGGAACAAGTACCACCTACCATGGATGATTTAATGAAACGACAATATACCTTGGCTAAAACCCAAATAGCCATAGCCACAACCCACGAGGAAGTTCTTACTTTTCTTAATACTCTGACAGAGCAGTTATCGACGGAACAACGTCATAGTCAAATGGAGCAAGTTAGGAATGCATCTAAAACTGATGGTGGAGCCAGGACATCAGAAGCTAACACCCAGGAAAATGACGATAATATAACCAATTTTTGCGACTCAAGGAATTATCCAAATCTCTCAGAGGGAGAGCATATACCTAGTACAACAAATTCGCTCCCTGATCGTTTTAGAAAAGTGATAAATATATGTTCGTTCGCTGAGACTTGTCAAGATTCGTTTTAGACCTAATTCTGAATTAAACTACAAATAAGTAAAATATTTTAACAATATTGGGAAGAACTGGAACTCAGGATTCCACCAAAATCACTTCTATATGATTTCTACAATGATTCTTTAACAATTATAAATCTTTTATTGACTCTGTTTCTTTGCCAAAAGTAGATTTCTAAAACATTAATTGTAACGCATAAGCATGACGCATCAAAAGCCCTTAAGTCCCAGCATACACCATCAAACAAAATCATAACTAATTAAGAAAAATCATAAATCAATGCAAAAGTCATAAAGAATCAAAAATAGTACCATATATCCATGAAATATGGCTTCATCCATTGTCCCAAGTGTTGGGTTTATCTCATCATGCTTAAAACAATCTCAAAAGATTGGTACATGGCTCAAAAAGTGTTAAAAAAACGAAAAGAAGCTAAAAAAAATGTACCAGGGAATCTGCAACGTTTTCTGGACGTTACAGATTAATTGTTGCAATGGAGCTTGGAGATCAATGTTGCAAAACGAAAATAAATGTTGCAAATCGGTTGAAGAAATCGTGGCAGAATGGTTGAAGAAACCGTTGCCTTTTCTATGTTCTTCGACTACTTCAGCAGCAGCAGAAGAATTTTTCTGGAGTGATTTTTCTTTGCTCTGCATAGCTTCCTGAGCTCGACCCAACCTTCCTCCCCCCTTATGTGACTCCCACCAACTTCTTTTATACACCATAGGCCCAAAAATCTCGAGTAGTTTCCTTCCTCAATTTTTTCGACCAACCTCTCTCATCTTCCCCTTTTGTCTTCGATCTTTTATCTTTTATATGTTTAGAAAACCCTCAAAACTAATCCTTAATCGATAAGGACTCAATTCTTAAACCAAAACAAACTCAAATTCCTCCAAATCCGATGTCATGGAGGAAAGATATTCTCTGGCCAATTCACGTTAACTTCACCTATTTTTTACGGAGAGAAACTCTATGTTTGACGTATTTGAATGTGTTTTGACTATTGTTTCTTGTTATTATATCCAAATCATCCTTTAATCCCTTAAAAATCGTTTCCAAATAAATCAGGGACTTTGGATTTTATGTGAAGAAGAATTCCCGCCTTTTCCAGTTTTTGAATCAAAATAAAAGGGATGCCCTTATCCAACAGAAGGGTTCCTTTAACATTTTCACAAGGTGCCTTTAGTAATTTTTATGGGTGTTTTTAACAACTTTTTGAGCCAATTTTTCCATAAATATTTATTTTCCAAAAATACCTACAAACACATAAAAACCCATAATAAGTACAAAATAAGTGCTAACAAAATAGAGAATGTAGGACAAATAAGACACAAAAATGTGTCTATCAAATACCCCCAAACTTATTACTTGCTAGTCCTCGAGCAAATCTAATCTAAAAATAAAATAACAATCCTAAATCACTTTCGCAGGCATCATGATTGCACTAGGCGTGTACAATAAGCCTTTAAACCCATAGGTGTCCGTATCAGAAGAGTTTTAGTCTCGTGAGGGTTTACAATAGGTATACCCACAAAACCTTCTACTCCAAACCCTAGCTACATGTGAACGATTGAGGGTAAACACTCAACATACTAAAATTCATATATAAGAAAACAAAGTTCTACTTAGATAGTTGTTCAACCACGATACGCAGAATCTATCAAAGTACAATCACATAAAAAGATTTAAACGATGGATGTGGACAAAATGAAGTTTGCGCATGTTGACTAAGGTGAACAGTGTTTCCCATATCTTTCTGAAGGTCAGTGCTAGGATGAATCCTAATGGATTGAGACACGCCCCCACTGGTCCTTAATCCTTATACTAATATCGACTCAGATGGTATATAGAAGGGTCCCAGCGGTCGATTTATTGAAAATAAAACAATTATTTATTATTTTTAAGTGTACTGACAATATGATTGGATCAAATGAATCCAAGCGCATGCTCCTTATCAGCATCTTACATGATAGTTCTCATGGATCCTGCATTCCACGCTTGCTTAGGCGACAGAGAAAGGGAGAACACACACATACTGCTATCAAAGTGTCAATACCCCAAAAAAAATTGTCTAAATAAAATATAATAATGGGCTTGATCTCAAACATTCTACTTCATCCTGGCGGCGATAACAATTCGATACTGGTGCCCTATCAAATCACTTAGAGAAACACAAAATTGCAAAAATAAAAATAGAAGGTGATATGGTCGAGGTAGACTCCGAGATATGGTGACGAATATCATGTTGTTTCTAACACCTGAGCTCTGTCCTTTTATGAATAGACCATTTAACTGGGAAAACCAATTCCTATAGAAAAAAAGATAAGTTTCCATCTACCTTAGTATCATCCTGAATTGTTCACAAGTTTCTAGACTTTAGGGTTTCATATTTCACTAAAATTTTCTCCCTTACCCCCAAACTTAAATCTAACATTGTCCTCAATGTTCTAAAAATGAATGATTAAAAGCATAAACAAGGAAAAACTGTTACCAATCGAAGGAAATGAGTTAAGGAAAGATATTACTGTGTCGCATGAGCATGGGTTACCTTCAAAGAAGTGCTAAGTTTAAAGTCTTCAACCAGACTAAGAAAGAGTTAGTCACCTCAATAAAATCATATAACAATAGCCGGAACAATTGTGGGTCATCTGAATCAAATAGTACTCCAAAATAGAAGGAAACTGCAGCAGGCCCATAAAGTGAACAAATATAGTACAATCTTATCCCTATCTCGTGTGTTGCTTAAGAAAACTACATCTAGTTGTGGTTCAGGTTCAGGTTCTATAACAGGGTCTAGATAAAATATTTTCATGAGCTTGATTTCCTCATAGGAAAGATCAAAAGGATCAGGTTGTAGAGTTTTGAAAAACTCAACCAAGAACTTAGAAACACATAATAATAACCTAAATAATTGTGGATCCTCAAAGTTAATCAGATTGGACTCACACAGTTGACTACTATGAGAATGGTAGTCATTCTTAAGCAAATGTGTCGATTCTAATCTTCTAAAGTAATTAGGCTTAGTCTCAAAACTTAATAAGTGACACATTTGAAATTCAAACGTTCCCTCAATTGGTAGAAAAAAATTTGGTGGAAAAATAAATTCAATCTTGGTATTATTGCCTACGTAAATCACATCAACCAGATGATGCTTTTTTAACAACTGAACTTCTTTATGGACACTACCAGGCTCGGGAAATCTAGTTTGAAGATGATCTTGTAAAATGGTAGAGGTACAAATTTCAAGTCCCAAGTGAGGGACCTTTTTAAGATTCAAAGGTAAAGCACAGGGAGAATAATAGTCACCCCCAAACTTAGAGTTTTTAGTGTCTCTAGATAGACTAGTCACAACTTTCCTAATTTCTAGATCGTCAGATTCCTGAAAATGGTCAATTGCTTCTTCTAGGTTATAATCAGGAGGTGCATCCTCACTCATATTTAAAATCTCTAGAAGTCTATCTTTGTTACCTAGGATTATTGTTTCTAAATCGCTGGACTCTAAAACAGTATTCTCATGATAAACCCATTCCTCTAAACCATTATCGGCTTCAAAACAAGAAAATTCTACATCTTCTAAAACAGTGGTATCTTTAGTCAAATCCTCTTCCTTTTAAATAGGTGAATAATCATTAAAATTATTTTAATTTGAACTAAATATAACATTATCATCATGAAGCAAAATTGGAGTGACAATTTTTTGATCACGCTGCATGTATATTTCAAGTTCTTTGTCAATACTATCCTCATCATCATAATAATATGAAGATGTTTGAACCTCGTCTAAATAAGTAGTGTTACCAATTCTATCCTCGTCCTCTTGACTAGGTGAATAATTATCAAGGGTAGCACTATATTGGCAATTAAGATCATTTGAGCAATATTATTCTTTGCAAGACTTTCATTCACACTTAATGCAAACCAATGTGTATTCTCAGTTAACTGCTTGAGGGATTCCTCTAGAATAATTGTTCCCCCCCCTCCCCGCCATACTTAATACTAACCTATTTGTATTTTCAGTCAACTTCTTGAGGGAATTCTCTAGAGAAACAAATGGATTATAAGGAGTACTAGATCGCAAAAACTGGTGTGATTCTTCTAGAGAAGGATTTGGGTCATCATAGGGAGTATTGGATCGCATCTTCTTTAGAGCATACCTCCAAGACAAAGAACTCGGATGTTTCTCATTTTCATGTTCATATGACGGATTTATGTACGAATAGTAATTGAGATCACCTTGGTATGAGCAATAACCTCCAAAATGTTGGTGGTGGTCCCGACTACTATCTGCACCATGTTGACAGTACGGATAATGTCTATTTTGAATTTCAGTCGGATATTCATTGTATTGGTCCTCATAATACCAGTTCGACATTTTCTAACACAAACTTCCTAATATATTTATAAAAATAAACGCTAAAAAAAAATCCTACTGTAAGGGGTTCTAAACAAACACAAGCAAGGATGATTCGACCAAGAAAACCTACTGAATCTAGCAAACAAAAAGCATGATGGCTCCACTTAGATTGTTTCAAAACCAGCTTCTAGTCTCCTAAAAGGCGACAAGTTACAGTTTTAGCAAACCTCGATGGACCGATCCGAATTAGATTAAGTCGATCGAGAGAAGCAAGATAAGCTCTATGGAGCTTGAATAACCCTACCTCTTTGGAAAACGTTTCCTTGGGTTACAAGGTGGCACAAACCAACTTAAAATTAATCTTCATGATCCTTGATTTAGGCTAGCAACGTAACCAATACAATCCTTTCAAATGATTTTCCAATAAGCTCGTTACCCTATGGTCTCTTTCTAATCAAATTTTAAGGCTTAGGTTCCTAAAGCGGGCAAAAGGAAATGGTGATGAAATCCGAGTCCTTATCTTGTATGGACAATTATTTCCCTTTACGAGAAAAGTAAATTTGTATTCTGGTCCTCAGCATATATGCACACGAAGGAGTCCAGAAAACCCATTGACAGGGGATTCGTGGGTGGTTAGAATCTTACCTCATGTTCCAGACGGGCGATGAACAATTAGAGTCGACTCAGGCCACCGACTCCTATGTCAGTGTACGAACTCGAGGGGCTGAGACAATATCGTAATTGTCGTCCTTCCATGTTGCATTTTATATTTAATAATATCCTTCCATAGGGCTTAAAAAATAATACTCCCTCCGTTTCAGCAAAAGTGATAGTAACACTTTTGCTGAAATTGAGGTAGTAATATCCAAAATTCCCAAAAAAATAAAGTCCAAACTAAAAGTCCAAAAATAAAAGAAAAACGTAAAATAGAAAAAAATAATAAAAATCTAAAAATAAAACTAATACTAAAAACAAAAATTAATCTAAAAATAAAACCTAAAAACAAATCTAAAAACAAGTCCCGGCAGTGGCGCCAAAAACTTGATCGTTTTATAAAAGTGTTAAAAATGTGTTCGTTCGATGAGACTTGTGAATATTCGTTTTATACCTACTTATGAATTAAACTAGAATATAAGTAAATGATTTTAACAATATTGGGAAGAACTGGAACTCAGGATTCCACCAAAATCACCTCTGAATGATTTCTACAATGATTCTTTAACAGTTATAAATCTTTTATTGACTTTGTTTCTTTGCCAAAAGTAGATTTCTAAAACATTAACCGTAAATCATAAGCATGGAGCATCAAAAGCTATTAAGTCCTAGCATACACCATCAAACGAAATCACAACCAATTAAGAAAATCTTAAATCAATTAAAAATCAATGCAAAAGTCATAAAGAATCAAAAATAGTTACCATCTATTCATGAAATATGGATTCCTACATTGTACCTATGGTTAGGCTTAGCTCATCATGCTCAAAACACTCTTAAAAGATTGGTACATGGCTCAAAAAGTGTAAAAAAGAGGAAAAGAAGCTAAAAATAATATAACAGGGAATTTGCAACGTTTTCTGGAAGTTACATATTAACTGTTACAATGGAGCTTGAAGATAAATGCTGCAAAATGAAGATAAACGTTGCAAAACGGTTGAAGAAATCGTGGTAGAGTGGTTGAAGAAACCGTTGCCTTTTCTCTGTTCTTCGTCTTCTTCAGCAATAGCAGCAGAATTTTTCTGGAGTCATTTTTCTTCGCTCTGCATACCTTCCTGAGCTCGACCAAACCTTCCCCCCCCCCCCCCTGTGACTCCCACCAACACCTTATATATACCACAGGCCCAAAAATCTCGAGTGGTTTCCTTCCTCAATTTTTCCGGCCAACCTCTCTCCTCTTCCCCTTTTGTCTTCGATCTGTTATCTTTTATATGTTTACGAAACCTTCAGAACTAATCCTTAGTCGATGAGGACTCAACTCTTAAACCAAAACAAACTCAAATTCCTCCAAATCCGAAATCATAGAGGAAAGATATTCTCCAGGCATTCACGTTAACTTCACCCATTTTTTACGGAGAGAAACTCTCTGTTTGACTTATTTGAATGTGTTTTGACTAATGCTTCTTGTTATTATATCCAAATCATCCTTTAATCCCTTAAAAAATTGTTTCCAAATAAATCAGGGACTCTCGGTTTTATGTGAAGAGTAATCCCCTCCTTTTCCGGTTTTTGAATAAAAATAAGAGGGATGCCCTTATCCAACAGAAGGGTGCCTTTAACATTTTCACAAGGTGCATTTAATAATTTTTATGGGTGCTTTTAACAACTTTTTGAGCCAATTTTTCCACAAATATTTATTTTCTAAAAATACCTACAAAGACATAAAAACTCATAATAAGTACAAAATAAGTGCTAACAAAATAGAGAATGTAGGACAAATAAGACACAAAAATGTGTCTATCAAATACCCCCAAACTTATTACTTGCTAGTTCTCGAGCAAATTTAATCTAAAAATAAAATAACAATCCTAAATCACTTTCGCAGGCATCGTAATTGCACTTGGCGTGTACAACAAGCCTTTAAACCTATAAGTGTCCCTATCGTACGAGTTTTAGTCTCGTGAGGGTTTACAAGAGGTATACCCACAAAACCTTCTACTCTAAACCCTAGCTACCTGTGAATGATTAAGGGTAAACACTGAACAAGCTGTTTAGTTGGCATAGTAAATTCTTCGGATATGGGAATCATTACCCTATATGAGTCTAACTGATTATATGAGTTTACACTCAGCATACTAAAATTCATATATAAGAAAACAAAGCTCTACTTAGATAGTCGTTCAACCACGATACTCAGAATCTATCAAAGTATAATCACATGAAAAGATTTAGAAGATGGATATGGACAAAATGAAGTTTGCGCATGTTGACTAAAGTGAACGGTGTTTCCTATATCTGTCTGAAGGTCAGTGCTAGGATGAATCCTAGTGGATTGAGACACCCCCCCACTGGTCTTTCATCATTTTACTAATATCGACTCAGCTGGTATATACAAGGGTCCCAGCGGTCAATTCATTGAAAATAAAATAATTTCTTTATTATTTTTAAATATTTTGACAACATGATTGGATCAAATGAATCCAAGCGGGTGCTTCTTTTCAGCATCTTACATGATAGTTCTCATGGATCCTGCGTTCTACCCTTGCTTAGGCGACGGAGACAGGGAGAACACACAATATTGTTATCAAAGTGTCAATATTCGATTTTTTGTCTAAATAAAATACAATAATGGGGCTTGTTCTCAAACACTCTACTTTGGAACTTTGCATTAATGGTATGATTCATGCTTATCGTACTTTATTAGAAAATTTACGATTTCAAACCTTGGAGACATCCACGGAAGTAGACGCCTGGTGAACAAACAACATTCTACCCAACACTCCATAGGAGTTGTTACTGATGAAGGAGGCAGGAGAAAGGCAGCTTCTCAATCAACGTCGCAGACTAAGCGTGTCGCATAAACTCCGGTAACAACCCCAGTATCAACTCAAGGACAAGGCTCGGCCGAGACTTCGCGTCAGCCACAAAAAACAAAGACGGATTTGACAATCCCAGATTTCCCCTTTCCCATGGAAGAGGTCCTCGAACTGCTGGAATTATGGGTACAAAACGAGCTATCAAGTTGCCACATGTGCGATATCCACCCACCGAAGAAGACACGTCCAATCCATAATACTGTCACTTACTCAGATTCGTCAATCATCCCACCAACGAGTGTAATGGTCTAAGACATATCTTCAAAGAAAAGATCGACTCAGGAGAACTATGCCTGGGGAGTGAAGGCGTCCACAGATATCCTCTCATAGTTAGAAGCTTCACTCTCTCTGGGGACTCAGTCAGCAAAATTGTTCAATCCATGATGAAGCGCATATTTGAACTTTTACTTATCAAAGGCGCAGCAAAAAGATATTTTCACCGCCCTCATACGTGTTATATCGGGTAAGCGTCTACTCTTCGCTGAAAAAGATACCATGTATCCCAAATCTGCTGCAGACGTGGTTGTCTGACACAATAAGAATCCTAGCTGGGGATTTCTCACCACTGGTTAATCGATGTGGGCACTGACGTCAACACCATCAATATCAAGACCCTGAGAGTTGCGGGGATTTCTAGGAACGAAGCTACGCATTCACCAACTATGATCAAAATTCTGAAGGGAAGTCCAGAAGTTCCTAAGGATACATCACTCTTAAGGTGAAAACAGGTGATACTCGAACACATGCCAAGTTTCACATTATCAAAGAATACCCGAGCTATGACATGATTCTGGGACGCCCATGGGTCCGCAGCAACAAGATGGAAGCGGATTTGTCTCCTCTACCAACCTCAACACCTCTGAGACTCTCGAACAAGCCGGTAAATACCGAAGATTCTCTATCAGACGAATTTCGCTGCACAATAAATCTGGATATGAAGAAATTGCCAGAAGATGACATGCCATCATATGTTCGAAGGTTTCGCGCACAAGTAAGTCATATCCAACTAACTCATTTGCAACCAGCAATCCCACGTCCCATCAAAGCTTGGGGAGTTGACCCGGATATCAACCCCACTCTGACTCAGCGATGTGAATGGGAAGCTGATCCTTTTCAAAAATTTATCAAATGGGTACAAATTATCTCTAATGAGGATAAGAAAACTGATCACCCGGTTATTCAGAAGACATGTCTTGAAGATGGGGGGCCTGAACCCAATGCCTTCCATGTTAGAGATATAATAAAGAAGATAACAGCCTCTCCTGAAGAAGAGCCATATCTCATCACCGAAATATTAATCGGCGGCTACTACAAGCTTGTCAATACTGACAAGACATAAGGGGTGGTCATACATGGAAAATGGCTGACAACTAACAACGTTTAAGGCATTTTTCCACCATCCCGATTTATTTCCATGTTCTAGGTAATATTTGTAATTCCTCCAAAATGTTTGTGATATTTTGCATTCATACTTAGGATTTAAATTCATTAAATCAAGTAAAGTATTATTTTATTTTTTAAAAAAAAATATCCTGGCAAATCATTCAAAAATCTTTACCTACTCGAAATCCCAAAAATAAAACCACAAAAAAGCCATATGTCTCAAAACCTATGAAAACTTAGGAAAACCTAGAAAAATTCCTTGAAAAATGGCTCAGCACCTTCAGCATATTCCTTCTCCATTTTCTCAAGAGCCTCATCCACAAGCTTCAACTCCTGAGAAAGCCTATCCACCTCACTTTTAGCTTTGGCAACTATCTTCAAACTATAGGATGCACCATTCTCCTGTAAATACTTTTCGATAGCTTCTAAATGACGACGAAGCAAGGCAATATTATGCTCAGGTCTCTCGAACTCCTCAAGAGGATCCTTCCAGTCTAGAAGCATCATCTCAGAAATTTCTTTACAAGGAAGAGAAACCATAGCATTCACGATTGAAAGCAACAGAGACACATCTTTCTCTAGAATACGGTAATTCTTGGGATTACCTATGAAGAAATGGCCATACTTCTTCAATATTTTGGTATACAACTCAGCATAAGAGGGCGGGACAGTGAATCCTACGACACACACATATTCAAGTCAAGCCCTATCAAGCTTGAATTCGAAGCTAACTCCAGCATTCTGGTACTGAGTAGAACAGTCTCCATCACATCAGCATTATGTACAAAACTACCACTCGAAGTACTCTCTCCAAAATTCACATCGGGGAAAACCTGTTCAGAATTTTGGGTTAGAAAAGATACATCGAAAGCAGTGTAGTTCATGATAAAGAGTAAATTTACTTGAAGTTATGACAAGCCATCAGAAGTAGAAGGCATTACGAATGCGAATCAACACAAGGTTCTTGATCTTCATCTACGAATTCTTCAATTACTTCAGTATGGGATGATATTTCAGGACCAGTGTCATCTTGGTATTCTTCCTCAGTACTTCCAACCACAGTAGTGCTTTTCGATACTAGGATATCCGTATTATTGGGCATTTGAAAACAATAATTATTCACAAGAGTCAAAATTTATCAAATTTAGTAAAACGAAAGAGTATGTGACTTGGTAATATTCAAAAGAAAGCTCAAAAGAAAAGTTTACTTACAACATAAGGAGATGAAGCACCAATAACATCTGGGATTCCGAACTCGAAAATTTGAGTACTCAAGTCACCCCAATGAGCCACACCCCAAGACCATACAAAGAAGCTCGCTAGTATAAGATGTAGATTTATACAGAAAGGAAGAATAAGAGAAAATACAAGACGCTTACTTTCTTAAAAGGACGATCTCCACTTCCTGGCATAATTACCCATGGTCTATTCTCCCCAGGACGAAGAACGACGTTCACGGCAATATCAGGTGCAAGGTGATCTGGGAACCATGACTATAGGAAAGTGAATCAAATATTTAATTGCTGAGTAAAGAATAATAATTAAACAGAAAGGGATTTTTTCTTTAGATACCTGTGTCAAGCTAACGATTGAATCAATTCTCACTCCAAAAGTAATCTTTAAGTTCGGTCGATCTGCTAACTCCTCTCTAGAAGGTACACCGCGCACATCGGAAAGCTTACTGGTCATAAACTGCTTAAGAAGGGTGAACTGTGCGTTCCAGAAGCCACCATATTCATCAGTAACACGTCCTTCCCTATCATCCTGGAAGAAAGAAATACTTCGATCAGAAATAGTATGAGCACCCTCATACTGCTGAAGCTCATTTACAGGAGGCGTCGGGGTACGAAAACGAGGAATAGATTGATCAAAACCCATTTTCCGAGCTGCTCTATCAATATTATAACTTTGCAAGGCATACCCATCATAGCAAACACTAAGAATACATCCTGGAATGCAACTGTTCATGAAAGTAGCCTCACCAGTTGTAGTAATATTGCTCACATCATTTGAGCTAGAATGCATGACAATATCAGGACTTTTAGCAAAAACGTCTCTGGTGGAACTACATTTTGAAGCTTCAAACCCCAAGGTCTGAAATTCACCTCTTTGTCATTGTCCGTAAAGCTAACATGACTAACATAAGAAGGTTTCCTCTTACTCCAACGAAGTATTCTAGCATACTCTATTTCTGTACTCGGAAAAGAAGGCTTGGTCTGCGGTGCATATCCAGGAAAATATTTCCACAACCAGGCTTGCATAAACATAACAGGAATAAAAGACTCTACCTTGGCATGGCCGTTGGAAATCCTCATGTCACGAATAAAGGAATCCAAATGAGAGTATAAAGAGCGTAGAAACAAGCTACCAAGAGGAAGGTTCCTTCCACCAGCAAGCCCAACAGCAAGGGAACAAGTCCAGACTTCAACCGGCCTCCAATAAAATCCTCGAAAACATCTCTGGAAAGCCAAAGAACAAGGAACACAGCAATGTATAAAGGATCGTCAACAGCAAGGACGTCAACACTCGAGCTTCCGTTACACCAGTGGTCAATCCAAGATGAATAATCGTTGTTGTCACAACAACCAGCCTTCTGTACAGTTTTTATCTTATGAGAAAGGATGGTACCATGTTCCTTCTCCTCCTCAGACCATTCAAGTGGGATATTACCAACAACGGGTAGTTGCAAAAAGACTGTCACGTCTTCTAAAGTAATGGTTAGATCACCCCAAGTGCATACTGATGAATGTGATGGACCACACCAATGAGAAGCAAATACAAGAAGACCATTCGTGTCTTTATTAAGTCTCATAGTCTCGGACACTCGCACATCATGGAGTTTCTTAGCATTTTCTAGAACCTCCATCACCTGAGAATTCTTCAACATAACTTTAGCCTAACTTGTCAATCCACGCAAAGGAATTTGGAACGTCTTAAAATCAACAAATGAGGACATGTGTCCCCTTCTCTGCAAACAGCACCTGACGATAGCTAGCGCATAAACACTCTAATGCTGAGGAAGGCTGTTAATGTTTAGAATAAAATTGCTAACATAGTCAGGGCCAGCAGACTCTTCAACATCACCATAAAAGACCTCATCATGAATATTGAGCACATCGTCTAAAAGAATAACATCAGAACTTTCGTTTCCACCATAGATAAAAGCAGTGGTAGCATTATCTTCGTGATCATTCGACATCTACGATAGGTTCGAACAATACTCACGTCAACAAATGGGCAATCATGTACAAGGTATGATTCTATTTTATGCAAATACATGCTTATATGTATAAATTGAAATCAACACCAAGGAAAATTGCAACAAACTTTAGCGTACCTAAATAAAACTCAACAATGCTGCAGTGCACCAACATTGCTGGAAGCCTAGCAGCACTATCGCTGGATCTAGTCGTGCCAAGGCTAGCGCCTCTCCCTAGTGCTAACTTTCTTCTTTTCTTATTTCGAGCATCTTTTTCGCTCTTGCTTACACTAGCATTATCCTGAGTCCACCACTCCACTAATTCCTAAAGAAATCAAATGATAACACATGGGGGGATTATTTATGGGTTTTGGTCTAGCGGTTACAGCAACATGGGCGTAGCAACTCCCCATGAACTAGAAGTTACAGAGTAGTGGTGAAACTGAAACAATTAATCGGGAAGTGTAGTCATGGTTTTCCGAAGATTCCAAGGCGGTTAAGCAATTAACCCCATGATTCCCACTTCTCCATTTCTTCATTACTCCCACAACTTTACAAGGAAAGTATATGTGTTGCTAACTATTATAAATAGGCTCCTTGTCCCATTTCAAAATCACAACAAGCTTACAATTCTCATATGCTCTGTGGTTTCTCTGAATAGTTCTGTAACTCTACACATCATTCAACACAAAAAATTCCTTCAACTTTTTTTGCTTCCCTCCCCTAAGATCAACCCATTTCCTCTCATCGTACCGAAGCAGAGCGGAACGACTACTATCATGGTTTAGGCTTACTCTGTATGATTTTGATCTCTAAATCTAAATAAAGTACTTCAACAGTGCATTGTTTTTCCTAGAGTCAATTTTTAGGTACTAATAATCCCAGAGATAATCCATTATAAACTACACACTACAATCACTCATCACACCGATATTTCTCAACCTTCTTTGCTTCCCTCCCATAAGACCTACCCAATCTTCTTCACCTGTGTGATTAAAGCAGGACATGAACGACTATTTCTTGGTTTAGGCTCGTCCTGTTCGAGCTTGATCTCTCAAACCTACCTGAAAGTACTCTTTTGCAGGATATTTTTTTCACCCTAAAATAATTGGCGACCACAAAGGGAGATCAACCTCTCAATTACAAAAGCCAGTTTTCAATTTTTCAAAATGGTGGATCTTAGGTCTGGAGCGATTACAACTCCTATTGCCGGTTCTGGTAATGCTGGTGGTGGTGATTCTAAAAGCACCCCTGTCACTACAGACCCTCCTTGTATCAATGCTACTACCACACCTATCCCTGGTAACAAGACTGCTGAAAACACCGGAAATACTCAGATGCCGCTCAACATTGTCGATTTGATGTGGAGACAAGACACTAGTGGAAAATGGAAGTTTTAAGACAGTCAAGAAACGTCTTAGACACGAGTATAAGACGGTTTTTATCAGCCGTATGATCAGTCTTATATTTTTTGTCTTATTTGGTGAAGACAGTTTTTAACCGGAGTTACAATTACAAAGATAAACTGATTTTATCTGTCTCCTATTCGACTGTTAGACTCTGTCGTATAGTAACATTTAATAGTAGAATATATAAAAGATGATAGGCGGTTTTGGTCTGTTAATTAATTACATTTAATATTGTTTTTCTTAAATAATCCGAATGGGCTGAATCAAATTGTGTCATTCTGACTGGGCTGAATCAAGTTACTGACTCAGCCTAAAATGAAAATGAAAATTAAGTTCAAATTGAAATTAAAACTGAAATTTAATTTGAATCTGATTTCATATATTTACCAAAAGAAGTGATAAGAGACTCAAAACCAAGCACTTTACAGGTTTCCCATATTTACTAACCCAAAATACAAGTTCCCCACAGGCTATATACCCAAAATACTTGCACCATATCCACTTAACATTTCCCCTTGTATACCCTGTAGTTACATGTTCCCCAAAAAGCTCCAAAATATATGTCCATTTAAACCACCAAAAAAAAACAAAATTCAAGTTCATTGCGACTAAAAATCTGTTACTTGCCAAGGACCAAGAGAGTGCTTGGGCCACTTGATCTTCTCACCTGTAGGAATATTAGCAAGAGTTCCATCTCCAACACAGAGCGGCTCACTGTGTATCACAATTTCATCTATGAGGACGGGATAATAGTAATCATCAGTTTCATTAAGATTCCTATTGATGCGTCCAAATGCAACTGCACCCTGGTGCATATTCCTCAAGACCACATTCTGGATTCTTCGACAACCTACATTCTCGGGCTATAAACAAATAAAACATAATAATATAAGAAAACAATGAGGCCTAATTGTTTAAAGTTATTCATTATTGTTCAGGTGACACCGATATTCATTTATTGTTTTAATTGTTCTAACTGTTCTAAGTTATCCATTCATTGCTAACTATAGGTGCTAAGGACATTACCTGAGCATTATTAGGATTGATGGTGCTAGGGTTGTGAGCCATTCCTGCCCTTAGTTCCCCAACAATCTCCACAAGACTACGAACACAAGTTTCAAAACCTGCAGTCTTTAGCTTTTTTAGATGTAATTGCACCCTACTAACTGCAGAAGCAAGTAGTTCAGTCTTTAAGATCATGCTTCGAACAACACCCCTTCCATCACAGCCAATTACCTATGAACAAATAAATAAAATTTGTTATTAACTGATTAACATAACATTTCTCATTAATGAAAATAACACTTTAAATTCAGCTCCCTAGCATCCACCATCGCAACTTCATCCCTATCCACATGTGTCTCTCCTCTATACTAGTCAGATTCATCCAACTCTCTCACCATTCTCTGCATAGTACAGCATAAATTATACATAAGTGCATATCAAAATACTGAACTAATGAATCCAAATAAATCAATACTGAAAAATAGAGAACTTACCACATAATTTCTTGATGTTGCTTTATAGGATGTAGGATCTATGTTCTCTTCAGGGATATCCTGGTACACATGTGTGTACAAATTGGCCCTTTTTACCTCACTGGTAGGACTCGCCTTTTCCATTTCTTCTCGACGACTGGCGATACCAGCCATTCCAGTACTGTGCAACGCGTGCATGCTCGCTTCCCTGCCTCTTTGCCTAATGACCTGATATTTCTCTTCACTTACCATCTCCACCAAGCACAAGCTTAAACTTAATCAGATAATAATTCAATTATATAAATCCATTACACAAGCACAAGCTTAAAGTAAATCAGATACTTGGGAAAAAAAACATGCTTGCAATGCGACAATTAGCTTTTGCTTTAAACAAAAGAACATGCCATTCTAAAAAATTATACATCATTGGCCTACATTTAATACTTGGACAGTTTAAAAAGTCTACAACCAACAAAAAACAAACCGAAGCCTAACACCATTCGAACATTGTAAAAAATAAACCGAAGCCTAGCTTCATGAAAATCATACCATCCAGTGCTTCAAAAAAAAAAAAACCATCCACACACTTAAATAACAATTGAATCAAAATGACCTGAATTCAAAACATGGAATACTCCAACTAGAGGGAATGATGACATGTTCATGCATCTGATGAGATTTTATCTTTGCTTTCATTTCACTGTTGATACCCAACTTGTACTGACCATTTTCTTAGTACACTAAGCTAATTGTATTAACCATTTTCTTAGTATACCAAGCATGCATTCATAGAGTTAATCAATGTTTCATAATAATTGCAGTTTATTCAATACCATTTTCTTGGTATACACAAGTTTAATAAAATTATACTAAATCCATCGCAAATAAACCAAGTAAACCCATTTAGTACCCATTTTAAATTCATTACTCATATGAGAATCAAAAAAACCACACAAACCCATATGCAAATAGATACACAACTTTACTGATTACAAATCACATGCAAACAAATACCCAACATCAAAATTTTACCATCTAAACGGAAACCCTAACACATCATTTAAAGATTAAAAAATTAAAACTGAATCAAATGAACAACAAATACCTGTAGATCTATGCTTCAAAAAAAAATATTTATAGATCTTGAGAAATCCAACTAAATCTGAAAGTCTTCTGCACCAAAAAAGTAATAAAAACACAATTAAAACCCCAAAAACAAAGAAATTGAAAAAAGAAACTCGAAAATCTAGTTTCCAAAACTAAAACTTTACCAGATGAGGTTTGAAACGAGAAATTGTGAAGAAATTCAAATGCACCTAACGCTCTTCTACATCAAAATAAAATAAAAAATAATGAGAACCATAACATCAAACCAATTGAAATAGAAATAGAAAAATCATTTTTTTTAAAACCACATTCTACCTGTTGAAGTTTGAAAACGAAAATAGTTTTGATGATAAGGGTTTTGACTAAGATAATGATTATGATAAAATGGGTTGTGAAGATATCAAGAGAAATATGGAAGAGAGGAAAATAATATCTGATCATGGAGGTGGATGGATTTTTCTCTGAGTTACGGTTTGGTAATGAAAAACTGGAGAGAGAAAAAAAAAGAGAAAAGGCAGTAGAGAGGATATATGTTATGTCGATAAAAACGAGGTAGCTAATTTGATCTATCACCATTGAGACGGGTAAGGGTGTATCTATCCCTAGAATCATCCAAGTCTCACTCTTATCTAAGAGTAAGTGTAAGGATTGAAATATAAAATATCGGGTTCAAGTATAAAACGGATTAGGGCACCAATTAATAGTTTGACTGATTCTACCTGACTTTATGGGCTTGAGCGTTTTCGTGTCGTTTAATTACAGGCCTATCTGTCTAAAAACTCCCATTTTCCACTAATGAGAGGTACTTGCTAGAACACAAATAGACATGGCCACCACTCAGAAAGAGGTACTCGCCTGTCGCAAGACCTTAAAGGAGCAATTCTCTCCAAAACAGCGTCATCGTCTAACGGAGCAAACCAGAAACAATATCGCAAGGGCTATTGATAATGAGACGTCAAAGACTCAAAAGGACAAATAAGTTCATATCATTATTGATCGTCCAGCACAGGGGAACCAACAATCAAAATTTATGACCCGTGAAGATCTGGAGAGACTCCTACAGAATTATGACAAGAAAGACTCGTCATTGCTTCATCAGCATCAGCCTCCTTACCCGCCTGAAATTCAGAGGATCCCTTTACCAGGAGGTTACATATCTCCAACTTTCTCGTTATACGAGGGAACTAGAAACACTTGTTAACATGTATCTCGATTCCTATAATCAATCGGGGGTCATGAATATAATCATGTGTTACGTCTCAAAGAATTTTTGAAGTCCCTTACTGGAAAAGACTACACATGGTACAACAACATTGCTCTCATTAGCATCTCCGGATGGGAAGATATGGTCAGAGCTTTCTACAAGAAGTATTTCTTCGTCTCCGAGTAAGTCACCCTGTTAGACCTGGGAAGAATGTTCCATAGGAATAAAGAGCCTCCCAACGACTATGTGAAGAGATTCAGGATTCCAGGCTGGACTCCCATAATCCGAATGTGACAGAGCATCAATTGGTAGAACTATGTATTAATGGAATGATTCTTGTTTAACGTTCTCTTTGAGAAAATTTACGTTTTCATACTTTCTTTGAGTTGCACGAAGCCGCGAAGCTGTCTGCGACAATAACTCCTTCCCTACTGGAGAAAACAAGGCCTGTAAAAGAGAAAATTCGTGGGGATAATAGGGTAAAACGACGATTAGTCAAGAAGCAGTACGTCCAGCTATCAATTGGTGTCGTCAGTAGCGAAGGATCCAAGAGGAAAGCTCCATCTCAACCAGAGTCACAGATAAAGCATTTTTCTTCCAATATGGCCTCGACACCAATGCTAAATCGGAGATTGTCTCCGCCTCAAAACACAGCCAAAAATCCATGACATCAACAGCAGCAACTGCATCCGTAATAGAAGCAAGATGTGAAGCCGAATGTAATGTACCCGAATTTCTCAGTTCTGATGGAAGAAGTGCTCGAACCACTCGAAACTTGGATAGGAGACGACACCATCAATTACCACCCGTACGACGACTTCATACAGCCCAGCAGATGACATATCCAAAATAATGTCATTATCACCGATATGTCAATTACCCAACTAGTGAATGCAACAATATGAAGCGTATCTTCAAAGAAAAGATGGAATCAGGAGAATTACAATTATAAGCTGAAGGAGTCCACAAGAATCCTCTTTCTTTTAGAAACTTCACTCTCTCTGGGAAATCGACCTGTCAGACAACTTAATCTCTAATGGAACACATGTACGATCTTCTCTACCTATCGAAAGGACAACACGAGGATATCTCTGCTTCCCTAAATCATGTTGTTACTGACAAGCGCCTACTCGTACTTGAGTCAGCCCACCCTGGAGGACATGGTTGACACGAACAATAAGAAATGTGGTTGGGGACTACCTATGACTGCCCACCTTGGAAGCACGTAGTTTAAAAGAACATTGATTGATACCAGCATGGATGTTAATGTTATCACGATTAGCAATCTCAGATCCATAAGGATTTCTTGGCAGGAAACTATCCACTCTCAAACCCTAATTAAAAATCCAGACGGGAAGCTCAAAGAGACTTGTGGATACGTCAACTCAAAAATAAAGATAGGTGGTCGGTTGTCAGCCAAGCAAAACTAATTCAAGTTCTTTACTTTACAAATATGGATTAGAGTATAGTAGTAAGAACAAGTTCGTTCCTCATGGAGAAATGGGTTATTAAATATTCTTGATTACTTATGTAAATAGGGGGTTTGATTTATAATATCAACTAAATTAAATTAATAAAAACAATTAAAGTTGTAAATAATATGATGAGAGTACTGGTTAAGGAGATCATCTTCCGTCATCAGACATGTACATCAATCAAACTCAATTTTCAATTTTTTTCTCAATATCAATAGCCCTAAAGCATCCTATCGCAGGTCTACTCTGGCAAAACTCTTTTTATCATCAAAGGCGCAAGAGCCACTCTTTGAATCATTTTCACTAGATAACTTGGCGCAAGAGCCACTCAAATTTAGCCCAATGAAAGTAATGGTCTTTGTGAGTTGAGGTTATTCTAAGCAATCTGGTGCAAGAGCCACTCGGATTTAACCTAGGTCATGCTTCTACGCATAATCGCATGGCAACAACCCGTCGTTAGAAATTATACTATGCTACTCGTCACAAGGGTTTTTCTACAATTCCAGATCTCAAACCCTAGTTTAGCTATAAATATGAATATATGGTTGTTTAATTCACGAATTAAACAAAAAAATACTCAATCATACATGGCGTTATTAATAGTAGAACATGAACGGTATTAAAAAAATTATGAAAATTAAGAATGAATAATTTTAATTAATAAATATGTCCTAGACTTCGGACTACATCTCTAACCAATAAAAGAAGTTAGCTACTCATAACGGAATTAAATAAAAATTTAAAGTAGAGATTATAGAAAGCAAACTATTATCGTAGAAGAGCTTTAGCTACCCCGTTGATATCACAACACACTTGAGCTATTGATGCATACAAGCTAGCCGAGTAACTAAAGAAAATAATAGAATTTTCTCTTTTTGGCTTTTTCACAAACAAAGGTGGGCGTAAACTCCAGTTGAGGGAAGATATATCTTTGTTGGTGGGGTGCTGTTCTATTTAGGGGGAAAACAGTTTAGTCCAAATACATCCCATAATATACCGTTTAGTCCCTACCTATTTAACTAGGTACAGATTAGTCATTTATTTATTTGAAATATGGAAAGTACACAAATAACCTTTCTGATTTTCAGTTTAGTCCAAATATTTATAGTTTAGTCCAAAGTAACTTATGATGATGTCAACAATTTTAAATAATGTAAAAAAAATTAAAAAAAAATTATCTTTCAAACTGTTCATCCAAAATTCATAAACTTTATATATTCGGAAATCTCTTAAGATCTAAATAAAGAGTACGCATATGACTATATAATTCTAAAAAAATTTAATTTTCTCTTCATGGTTATCTCATGTGTACATAAAAGTGCACATGCATAAAATTTTAATAAGCTTATGCAGTCATTTTTTCACATGTACACCCATGCAAAAACATGCATAAAATCGATTATTCATTACCATACAAAAACCTACCTTTTCATGGGAATTACATTGGTGCACCAATATGTACACCCATGCAAAGCATGGGTAAAACCGATTATTCATAATAACACACAAACCTATTTTTTCATGGGAATTACACTAGTGTGCACCAATATGTACACCCCTGCAAAACATGCATAGAACCGATCATTTATAACCACACAGAAACCTACTTTTTCATAGAAACTACATTGGTGCACCAATATGTACACACTTACAAAACATGCATAAAATTGATTATTCATAATCACACACAAACCTACTTTTTCATGGGAATTACACAGGTGCACCAATCTGTACACACCTACAAAACATGCATTAAATTGATTATTCATACCCACACCCGGACCTATTTTTCATGGAAAATACACTGGTACACCAATATGTACACCCTCTACAAAACATGGAACAAATCAACCATATTCACTTATAAACAGATCTATTGCATGAGAATTACACTGGTGCACCAGTATGTACACACCTACCCATATTGTATAAACACAACATGAAAACTCAGATTGATTTGAACGATCAACCTCCACAAACCTTATGATAGGCTTGGACGCTTTACCATTTTGAGCTTATGGGTCTCTAAAGATAAACAATAAAAAGAATTAACTTGTGCAAAACTGTGTGCATAGTAAGAATCAACATGTGTACAACTATGTACACATATATACCCAAAACATATATAATCATGTGTACAAATTCATCTCCAAGAACATTAACAATCAACATGTGTACAACTATGTGCACATTAAAAATCAATATGTATACAACTATGTGCACAATAATAATTACCAAAAATAAATACAGTGTACAACAATATACAGTAATATACATATGATTTTGATACCTTGGAAACAGTCTCTCCAAGTATCATGATGTAATTTTAAAAGTGGTAAATAAAGGTTCGATTCTCGAACTTGTGAAGGTAATGATTCTAAAAATAATGGACTTAATCTAATTAAATAAAAATCAGGAACATAAACTAAAGATGATTTTTAGAAAATATGGAGAAAACTAGGAATCAGGAATCAGTTATTTCCAACAATTTATGTGATTAATCATGCAATTCTTTTAAATAAATTAAGCTCAAATATTGCCAAAATAGGTTTTTATGCAAACAAGCAGAGGTAAATCACAAGCATGGGACATCAGA
>JAJJMC010011514.1:2739348-2879662 GCA_023531435.1 Papaver californicum
GATCTCTTCATTGCTCAAAATATTGATTACAAGGTTAAAGAATAGTGTAACAGCTGAACAGATACGTATATAAGTCTTCTTCTTCGGTGATGGCTGGGTGAAGAACACGCTGGCCGGTGCAGCAGCAGTGACCGGCGATGACCGGAAGTGGCCGGAATTCTTATGAATTAATTTCTAGGGCTGCGTGATGATTTTTCTTCGCTTCTCTTGGTTTATATAGGGTCTATAAACCCTAGAGAGAGTTCTAAACCTAATAGAACTCTCTCAAACAACTCACAAATTCAATTCCAACTCAAACAGGAACCGAGTCCATTTTCCGTCCAAAATTGGATTTCCCGAGCTGATTTTCCGGGATTTTTCATTGTTGAATTTCCCAAAAATCCTTATGCTCAATTTCAACTGGAAGATGACAAGGTTTACCGTACACAAGCCTATACGGAGACATCCTAATAAGAGTCTTGTATGCAGTTCTATATGCTAATAATGCATCGTTGAGACGTAAACTCCAATCCTTCCTTGATGGATTCACCGTTTTCTCCAGGATAGAATTCACCTCTCGATTAGAGATTTCTGCTTTCTGATTGCGTGTCATAAGTGCAACAAATTACTCAATATATTTTTCACTAATTAACTAGTAATATAGCGATAGTAAGGATTGTTCTCACAGAGAGTTGTGTAATTGATATGTTATCTGGATTAGCAAAACTAAAGTAAAGTAAAAGACAAAAAGGGATTGGTTGTTTAATTACTAATAATATAATACAAAGATAATGAAAAGAAAAAGATGGTTAGGGAGTCCTTCGTCGTTACCAAACGTTAACTCGAGTAGTATACCTATCTATATTTTATTAGAATCATTCATCACCAACCGTAGAATAGCAGCTAGCGTAGTGTTATCCCAAAAACTCCTTGTATCACTGAATGCCGAAGCGCTCGAACACTAGATTCTATCCAACTGAGCCACCAAGTAGTAGCGTGCTCAAGATGTAACCCAATCGAATAATTTAGGGTTTGTAAATTTAGGTTGATCCTTGCATCAGAACTCTTAGCGCAAGGTCCTGCTTACTAGTGTTGTCTTCACACACAATTACTCCACAGAATCCCTCTGCAAGGTCTCACGTTCTCTACTTGTGTAGGAGATGATCGACAATTAGGGATCGCTCAACTCTCTATTAGCATTAGAATGATCAACAGAATAATCCAATTGTACACTTGAACAATCTAGAAATCAATCATAAACCCTAGATATAATGAAAACAAACGATAATGATTAAAACTCCAAATAAACTTGTATTACTAATAAAGCTTCACCCTTAGAACATTGAATTCATCCTTAATCAACAAAAGGTTTAGCTACTCATATTACAAAGAAGGTTAAGATGAAGAAGAATGGTGGTTTTCCCCTAAAGGGGTAAACCCTAGGTTTAGATATGGAAGATGTGATATGAGAGATATGAGAGATACCGTTGTGTAGAGATATATGTGTCTCTCATATAGGTTTCCAAATTGTAGAAGTCCCCTTACTCAAAATCGGTTGAAATAGGTTTCCAAAACTCCAAAATATGCCAAAAATAGTTTTTCTCGATAGGATGACCCATTGAGAATTTATTTTTCTTCTGGATTTTTTTTTCTCGATGGATGACGCATCGAGAATTTCCTGAACTTGCTTTTCTTATAACTTCTTCATATGAAGTCGGAATGACCTAATTCTTTCGCCGTTGGCTTCGTTTCTTCGTTCTCTTTAATATGTTGATGAGAAATCCTGAATTTGGACAAGTTACACTTGGTATTTGGCTCTTCTTCCTTTGTAGCACTTCTCTTGATTCACAATTTAATACTTTGTAGCTCCTTTTTGGATGATTCACCTAATAAAAGACATAAACTACAAAACGAACGTAATATACAATAATTCATAAGAAATATAGCAAATACTAGCACGAAATTGATACTCAAAACATGTAAAATATACACTTATCACTTTCCCGTTTGTCTGTGAATGATATGTTGTATTAATCTTATGAGATACGTTATACTTACTCAACAAGCTCTGTAAGAACTTGTTTCGAAAGTGTGATCCCACATCGCTGATTATGGCTCTTGGAGTTCCAAACCTTGGAAAAATATGAAGGGGTGGCTTTAGATTCCACCAATTTCGAAACATAATCAACATCAAGTAAGATATAAAACTTTCCAAAGAAATAACAAAAGGACCTATAAAATCAATTCCCCAAACATCAAAAATTTCAACGAAGAGAATAAACGTTTTTGGCATTTGATTTCAAGCACCTAGATTGCCCTTCTTTAGCATCTATCACAAGTTGTATAGAATACATACACATCTTTAAATAGAGTAGGCGAATAAAAACCAATCTCAAGTACTGTATAAGCGGTTCTCTTTGGTCCAAAGTATCCTCCACAAGCGTATGAATGGCAGAAAGACAAGATATAATTGTATTCAGATTCAGGTACGCACCTTTGTATAAGTTGGTGAACAATATTTCCATAGGTTTGGATCATCCTATATATATATTGATTTGTAATCTTTTTGAGTTTGTCCCTCTCAGCACGGGACAAATTCCTTGGGATTTGTTTAGACACTAAATAATTCACAATATCGACATACCATGGTTATGAAACAGCAATTGAGAAGAGTTTTCTCATCTGGGAAGCTTTCACGCATGGGATAGCTTCTTCGTTTACAGTAAGACGACTCAAGTGATCTGCAACAGTGTTCTTAATGTCTTTATTGTCATTAACTTTGAAATCAAATTCTTGTAGGAGTAGTATCCATCAAATGAGCCTCAATTTCGCTTCCTTCTTTGTAAGTAAATACCTAAGTGATGCATGATCAGAGAACACAACAACTTTTGTACCAATCAAATAAGAACGAAATTTTTCCAATACAAAGACGATTGCTAACAACTCATTTTCCGTGGTCGTGTAGTTCTGTTGGGCCTCGTTCAACGTTCTATAAGCATAATAAAATAGCATGAGGTAGTTTCCCAGTACGCTGGCCTAATACTGCATCGACCGCATAGTCAATGGCATCACACATTAGGTCAAAAGACTTGTTCCATCGGTGGTCTAATGATAGAGGCTTTATAAAAATTTCTATCATATGATTGAATGCCGCCAAACACTTCTCATCAAATTTAAAGACTACGTCCTTTTGCAATAGATGGCATAATGATGATGCAACCTTGGAAAAATCTTTGACAAACCTGCGATAAAATCATGCATGGCCAAGAAAAGCATGAATATCCCTCACCATAGTGGGAGGGGTAAGAGATATAATAAGATCCATCTTAGCACTTCCAAGCCTTTAAAAGAAATAATATGGCCTAAAACAATTCCATGAGTTACCATAAAATGGCACTTTTCCTAATTTAGCAAAAGATTAGTTTCAACACATCGTTTAAGAATTAGTGTAAGGTTATCCAATCACAAGTCAAAAGAATCACCGTACACACTGAAATCATCTATAAAAACTTTGATAATGTTTTCAACATAATCTGAAAAGATACTTACGATACACCTTTGTAAGGTAGCGGGTGCATTACACAAACCAAACGACATCTTTTTGTATGCAAATGTTCTGAAAGGGCAAGTAAAAGTAGTCTTATCTTGATCCTTCGGTGTTATAGCAATCCGATTGTAACCTGAATAACCATCAAGAAAACAATAATAAGAGTGTCCAGACAATCTTTCCAACATTAGATCCATAAAAGGTAAAGGAAATTGATCTTTTCTGGTGGTTGCATTAAATTTCCTGTAATATATACAAACTCTCCAACCGGTTTGCACACGAGTTGGGACAAATTCATTTTCATCATTTTGTACCACTGTAACGCCCGATTTCTTTGGCACAACTTGTACAGGGTTCACCCACTTGCTATTAGAAATGGGGTAGATAACCCCCACATCTAATAACTTAAATATCTTTTTCTTTCCTACTTCCATCATCGGAGGATTCAAACGACGTTGAGCTTCCCTTATAGATTTTGTTCCTTCCTTAAGTAGTATCTTATGCATGCACGTAGAAGGGCTTATTTCCTTGATATTGGCAATTGTCATCCTATAGTCGTCTTATACTCCTTCAACACCGGAAGAAGTCTTTGTTCCTGCAATTCAGTAAGTTCATTCGGAACTATTACCGACAACTTCTTATTATCACCCAAATACATGTACTTTGGGTGATCAGGATGAGGCTTAAGTTCTAGTTTAGGAGCCTGCAAGATAGATGGCAACAGTTTTTCATTAGTGCATGGTAAAGAGATAAACAAAATATCATGAGTTGGTGGGCACTGTTGCAACGTATTAAATTCACCAATAGCTTCCTCAAATTCGTCCTATAATTTGAACTCGGTTCTTGGATCCATAAGATCTTAGAACCCACACACCCCAAATTAAACATTTGTTGAGCTAAAGAGTCAATAACATCAATTGAGAAACAAGAATGCACATCACTAGGATATCGCATCGCCTCATAAATGTTGAAGTGTATTATTTCTCCATCAATCTTCATTATCGAAGTCCCAATATAGATGTTAATTTTTGTTCTCGCAGTTTGCATGAATGGATATCCAAGTAGCAACCGCATAGACGAATCAGTTGACCCATCTGTCATCTCCAGTATACAGAAATCTGCTAGAAAGACTAGCTGATTAACCTGCACAAGCACATCTTCAATAATACCTCTAGAGTATACGTTAGAACAATCAGCTAGTTAGATGTATCAAAGAACATTATTCTCATGCTTAACTCTTGAGTTAGGAGCAAACCATCATATAAAAGAATCCAGGTTCGAGAGCGATCGAATGTCTCGACTTTCGCCTCACCAATAGGATTTTATGAAATTGACACTCAAAAGCTGCACTTTATGGTTCTCATGTGTGCAGGAAGGAATAAAGATATAAATCTTACACACGATTAATGGTGGGAAGGGAAAACCTTCCGAATTATATTTTAATATCCCATGGAAACGTGGGAAGAAAAAAACCTTTTTTCTGATGATCTCTAAGAAAGGAAATCAACCACTATGCGAGAATGAGAATGCTCACTTACCTTCTCACTCAATCTAAAATCAGCACCACTCTCACAGCGTCCCATAGAAACGTCTTCGGCTTCGGCTTCAACTGTAGATGATGAACTCTTGAACTTCAGTAAACTTCGACAATTTTTAACTTTTTTCCCTTAAATTCTTGTTGCTTGAAACTTCTTTATAAATTTCTTCTTTCCCGCGGCCTTAATGAATAAATACAAAAAAAAATATACGCTAAAGCAATACAAACATTTTTTTCTTTTAATTTTTATTTTATATATTTCTTTTTATTATTTTTTGATTTATTTATTTTTAGAGAGGAAGTCAGGTGAACACACTACACCAAAACAGACTTTTTATTACCCTAATATGTGTAACTTCTTATTTTACACTTATAAGTGTTAATATATTAGTGTATTTTTTGTTACATATCAGTGTCCACACTAATAAGAGTAACTTAAATTAATTAATGTCACACTAAATCTGTTACCAAGGTTTAACATATGTTAATGTAACAAATCTGGAATAAATAATAAAAAATTATACATTTTAGCATCCCCTAATTTGGGATTCCTGCACCTGCCATCCCCAACCCGGCCCCCATTGTGGAGTCAGGAAAGAAAATCTATTTTTTAAATCTCCATTTACATGCAATTAGAAAAGAAACCAATCAAACCATTGTATTGCATTAAAATTATGTATAGGTTACATTGAAAAGTGCATGCGCCACAAATATACAAGTTGCCAAAAATTTAAAACCAATGAAAGTGAAGATTGTGCACTATAATTTACAACAATCACACTGTATCGGTGCAGTTTAGACCATTGTTTCGTTACAATAACCTAACTATCAATATCTTAATAATGAACTAGTCCATCAGTGAGTATAGACAGATGACTATATCCTCGCCTTGTTTCCTTTAACGGCTTAACAAAGCAGATCAAATATACGAATTAGGTGCAGCAGACAGCTTTGTAGATGCATATACTAATGAATGTCTTCCTGCACATAACATACAACTATAAGGACATAAAAAATATACGAGTATAAACTGGGAACAAATCGAGATCAATGCTACATCAGATGAGAATCGAGTTTTTTTGCCAGAAAACCCAACATGAGCCTAAGTCTCATTGCAGCCACTCTTTTCATAAACTTTGATCCTCTGTTTCTATAAGTGTGCCCATCATTAGAGATCCGTTATCGTTATAATGTCTATAATGTTCTTAATTAATTAACTACTAATTTACGAGTTGTGAGATCACAGTCACTACAAAACAAAAGAAAACAGGATACAAGCGAAGTACCAAACAAGAATAGTCAATCTCTGCTGGCTAAGAATTATGAATTAACCAGTTAAGGGTCCTCTAAGATTGAAAGCAAAAAATTCATACCAATCATATGTGGTGCTTGAAAATAGTAACAATGACCTTGCAATTATCCTTGCAGCGTTGCTCGCAGACATCTTCTCTTACAGGACGGAGGCTCACAGCAGTAACAAATAATCTCTCCTGCAAACCACAATAACATTAGGTATACTAGAAGGCTTAGATGCCTCAACTTAAAATTATACAAGTGTCATATGTGAGTCCAGAGGAATTAATTTGTGATTACGTGCCTAGCACATAGATTCCGAGGGCGATAATTGAAGCATAGAAGTAATAAAACGAGAAGTTAAATTGGTTTGGCATCTAATGCAGTATTTCTCAGATCCCTGCAAATATTAGCAAAAATATTGAGATGAAGAAGATACAGAACAAAATCTAAACCACTGCTTTGACAGTTGGCACAAGTACCGAAAAGAATCTTCTACCTAAGAGCGAGGATATAAAAAGGTGTTATGCATTATACACCTGACAGTCAATTATAAACCATGTAAAAACTGATAGATATACTGAGAATGCAGCAAGACAACATTTTCATTCTAGGAAACTAGGCAGTAGGACAAATTTTTCTATTCCTGAGTTAAGATAGTTTTTCTCTATTTGCAGTTAGTCATGGAGTTCTTGCATGACTAAAAACTAGACCTGTGGCAATGGGTTTTAGATATTAAGGAAGTTTTCCTAGCCGTGTCAGTTCATTCTACGAAACTGCAAAGGCCTCTCTAGAAAATTATGACATTGTTAACAACTAAGAGGCTTGCTTTCTTGATACAGGAAAGTTTACAACTAAATCTTACAGTATAAAGTGATACTTAAAACAAGCAGAAGAGACCTGATTGAATTTATTACCTTTATGTACTACAGGCCGATATATATTAGACCAACTTCGCTGGTAATTCCAGTTGGATACAATACCAGAAAGGTGCTATACCTGCAGAAGAATCAATCTGGTAAATGAAATGATGAAATATTTCCTAGAAGGAAAGGAAGACCGATAATGCTCACGTTTATAATTGAAAAACTCATTATACATGAGCCACAACAACCATGAAGTGCAAAACCAAGTGCCTCTTTTGTACCAAAGGTAGATTATCAGATAATCTACACTCAGCATAAAACAATACAAAATTAGAAAAGACATGAAGAAACAACATAGATCACATATTGAAACAATAAAAATTCTTGCACATGCCAATCATATAGATCTCATACATCGGTAATTGACCAGCTTATAACCAAAGAACTAACTAGCACATAGGTTCGAGTCTGCGGACCAAAGTATTAACTCCGTTAACTTGTAATCTATAATTGCTTGCCTATAAATTGATTGTAGATTTGCATACCTCAGGAAAACTCCAAAAAATTCCCCAAGTTACAAGTAATCTTGATCCGATCTATGACAAAGTTGTTGCAATTGGAGATCTTACCATGAAGAATCTATCAACAAGGCAAACAAACCAATAAATAAAAACATATTAGAGAAATTCTACTACGAAAATGGAAAAAAATTACACAGTTTATTTAATTTACCTCCATTATAGCTGCAGTTTGAGCAAGTAACAGAGGCTTTTCAAAAGCATTATAAACATGTTCATGACCTGAATCTTTCAAAGTCATCAAAGCCATATACAAAACCTGAGACCAATAACAGATTCACATACTAAATTATCAAAAAAGAAAAAAGAAAAAAAAAAAAAAAAAACAACTTTTGAACACCGTTATCGCAACATCAAACAAATCATACATGAATTAACTAAGAATTAACAAAAGACGGATTATTACTCACAATTTCTCACGAAGTTCAGATAGATCTTTGATCTTTCTTCTCTATCTCTCCCTCTTTTATAACTGTGCTTTAGTTAATTGTTTTGTTAGGGTTTCTTTAACTGAGGAAAATCAAAGATTAGTGATCGATTGGGATTGAAAAATAGTGATAGTGGTTGGATAGTTGTTGTTGTTGTTTTAGTGGGGATTAAGAAATAGAATAACCAGATTTGAAAAAAGAAGAAGGAAACTTAACTTGGGTGAAATGGGTGGTGGCATGAAAGACAAGAATGCCAGAATTGCGTAGTGGTGTTTATCGTAGTAATCGAGGAGGACGCCGTGATACTCATCACTTCTTCTTGATATAAATGTGCAACCGCCTGCTAGATCTTGAAAGCTGCTTCCCTTTATCTTAGAATTCTAATGTATCTTTAATTTTATTTTTATTTTCTGAAACCCGAAAAGTAAATTCTTCTCTGTCTAGAGGTCTTTAGATTCTCAGAGAAAACGAGTGAAAAAATCCGATTCTTTAAGGTTCAATTTTGGGTAATGGATTCGATTTCAAGTCGAGAGAAAAGAAAACTGATTGAGGGCACGTTGGCGGGAGGGTAAAGAAGTTGAGAACAATGTAGTTTCGGTTTGTATCGGTCCAAAGCGATACACTGATACATTTTTATATCGAAAAAATTTTGGTTCTAAATATCGGTTCTAAATTTTATAGAAAAAATTATTATATCAAACGTTTTTTCTATATTAAGATATAAAACTACCTAGCATTTTTTAGGACGATCCAAAAAAAATTTGGGACGACTAATAAAATAAAATAAGGTCATTAAGAAGTAATATCAGCACACCCCTTATCCATATATTTTCTTTAATGGCTAATCTGTCCTTGTTTAATTAGTGTTAATGTTGTTTAATTAGTTAATTAATTTTGCTTATAGTTAGTGTTAGAAAAATATTTGAGTTATAGTTTTAGAAAAGAAATAGAGAGTGTGTAAGAGAGAAGAAGAAGAAGAAGAAGAAGTTTGGGGAAACCAGGTTTTACCTAAAATCAATAACAACCATGGTGAATATGAGGAAGAAGGTGAGAAACATCAAGAAGAACATATTATTGAAGGTTCAATAACGTTTAGAGATGACGATTTTGGATATTTGTTGGATGATCCAAATTTTTGTGTGGAAGAAAACATAGACGACGATTTAGCGAGAGAAAACGATGCATCACATCAAAATGAAGATAATAATGCATGAAACAATCAGGTATTGTGTTAAGAAGCTCAAAAACCCACTTTGTATGCGTTTGTATGTGATCGATAACAAAAAAAAATTATTTTTGCATGCATTTAATATCATGGATGTCCAAGAATCGGTAGATAATGGAGTACCATATCTACCGATTACACACTATTGTGCCAAAATTATGGTATAATCGGTAATCTCGTGAAGTTTAATTACGACCGATTAAACAAAATCCCCAAATTGAATTTTGTTCGAATTTCTGTTTGCATAATCGGTAGTTTGGGAATACTTATTATCTACCGATTATATTTGTCGCCCCAAAAATGAATCTCCAAACCTATAAATTTTATATTTTTCTAACTTTATATGTACACTAAGTTCGTTGAGGTCTTGTGTAACAAGAGTGTACAGAAAATATGTACACTAAGTTTGTACGAATATAAACAATCGGAAGTATCGAGATCACCATTACCTTCTGATTTATACAATCGGTAGTCTATGAGACTTTATTGACTACCGATTATAGATGTTGCCCCAAATTCGAAATTGAAAAATTTATCAAATTTCCAAAATTCGCATCATCCATAATCGGTAGTCTAAGAAAATATATTTACTACCGATTGTAGATGTTGCCCCAAATTCAAAATTGAAAAAATTATCAAATTTCGAAATATTTGTACTCCATAATCGGTAGTCTAAGAAATTTATTTACTACCGATTGTATATATTGTCCCAAATTCAAAATTGAAAAAATTATCAAATTTCGAAAATATTCATACTCCATAATCGGTAGTCTAAGGAAAAACTTTTACTACCAATTGTATATGTTGCTCCAAATTCAAAATTGAAAAAATTACTTTGAATGTGCTCTCGAGAAGGGGGAATATCAAATTTCGAAAATATTCATACTTCATAATCGGTAGTCTAATAAATCTTTTTACTACCGATTGTATATGTTGTCCCAAATTCAAAAAATTATCAAATTTTCAATATTTTCATACTTTATAATCGGTAGTCTAAGAATTTTTTTAATTACCGATTATAATATAAAATGTGTCCAGAAACCAAGAAGTTCCATCAGTAGGTTTAATCGATAGATAATGATCAACCGATTTAGATCAGTAGGTGTAATTGATAGATAGTTATCTACCGAATTTGAATCAACATGCTTAATCGGTAGGTGATGCAAACCACTTATCTACCGATTGCAATGTAAAATTTCAACAAAGTTACTCATTAAAAATGAGTCACTTGCAAATCTGTCGATAATTCACAAATAAAATCCACTCATCATACATAAAGTAATCCATTCATCATCCAGAAAGTAAACATAATGTTAGAACAGTAAACAAGTTTCTTGGAAATCAATTGAAAATGATGTTCTCTAACAAGACAACCACAATCTAATTTTTAGATTTTTGGGTTTTAGTACGAGGACGACGAGCACCAAGGACATATCTTTCAGCATTAGGGACATTGGCTTCACCATCAGCACTCGATGAACAACGAAATATTTTACTGGGCTTTGTTGCTGGCCTCTTAGGCTTATTCGAAGCTTTCTCCCCAAACTTACTTGCATAAGCTTCATTATCAATGTTATCTATTAGGTCTTTATGCTCTTTCATCTTCTCAATTGATAAAGGCAATCCCGCCTTTATACACCCAACAATCTTCTTGGAGAAAAACGCAAACTTTTTTTTTTCTGTTTTTATGAAACAACAACCAAACGATTATTATCTAATATATTGAGGCGTAATATTAAGATCAAAAGGAAATAACATTACGTACCAGCCTTTTATAACCAGAAGGTTTGTCTTTGATGATACAAGTATAATCGGAAACCTTGGTGGTCTTTACTTTATCTTCACAGATCACATGAAGATGAGAATGTTCTCGGTACCCTTCCGTATAGCATGGACCTACGTCATCACCTCGGTTGACAGGTATCCCATCGTTGATCAAATTTTGCATCCTGTTATTCCAATCTTCAACGGATGGGTTACCAGAGTAAACTACTGTGATAGAGTCCTTACCACATACAAAATTCTCCACGTCCAATTTGAACTTGTCACGCATGTGACTCCAAGGTTCTTCTTGTACATAATCAAGTTGACGCATCACCCTAGAGGCATTGTACATAACATATCATGTGGGATGCCACAAGGGTCCATAGTAAAACGACAACTCAGACCTTCCCGTTATATGTCCACTAGCTCGGTCTTCCTTGTATGGATCAAAGCATACATCTTTGGATGTCATCAAGTCTAATTTCCTCCTCAAAGAAATCAACTGCTGCTCCTTATACCTTGAATGGTTGTTGTCGAAGATGTATTTTGTTCCTCTAGGTGTTCCTTTCTCCCACATCGGATTCTCTTTGGCCAACTCGAGGAACGGGAAGTGGTTATAGATCCATGTCTAGTGTACATATCAAACCAAGTATCATAAAATTGATTCTTAAAAGAGAAAAAAATAAATAAAAATCAAAGCATCAATAGAGTTACCAAAATACCTGTAGTAGGCTCACATTCCCGGCAATTTGGCTAGTTGATTCCCTTGATGCCTTTCTTAACTCCTCCATCAAGAACACATGGCATGTGGTGCCCCATGAGTAATCACGAACTTTATTGAGAGGATGCAATAGTTGTAGAAGGTTGGCGTCGACCCGGTTGCCACTATAATTGGGGAAAATGACATATCCCAAAACACAGAGGAGATATGCAGTGGATGCAGCATTCACTTCGTCGTCACTAAAATCTGGATTCATTTCTTCTTTATCCTTGGTGCCTTTGAACATATTCATTAAGTGGACCATGCTACTGTCTAGTTTTTTAAAGAAAACACCGGTTGAACTCAATGCCGGATGTCGCTCGATCCCAACCAAGGCACTTCTGAGTGTAAAAATAAAGTTGTTCCCAGCTTAACTGCTTTACGTAATCAAACTTGACGGTTGTACCATGGTCAGTGAGACTAAGAATCTGCACCACATCATCTGGGGTGATCGTCATCTCTCCAAACGGCATGTGGAAGGTATCGGTCTCAGGATATATTCTCTCCAGGAAGGATGATATCGACACCCGGTCATGCTCTAACATTGAATTCTCGGCAGCAGTAGATAACCCCGAATGATAAATAATTTGCTTGAACCTTTCACACTCACCATCTAACGGACAATCTTTTATTTTTCTTGGTGCAGCTGTAGGTTTGAGTAGACGAACCGCATCAGAATGGTCCTAATATACACGAGGAATTATAAAATAATTAGAATAGCAGTTAACACTTCTACGAATAAAAAGACAATAGGTTAAGAATGTTGTTTTATAATTTTTACCTCAGTTGAATAAATTTATTTGTCCCAAGAGTCTTTGTATCCAAATAACAGATGTCCTCCACCTCTTGGTAACTCAGGGATTTGGCCTTCTTCAATACCCTTCATCTTCAAAGAGTCGGGGACTTGGTGTCCTCCTTTCTTCTTAATTACCTTCTTTGTACCTTGTACTTCTCCTTGTGTAGCACTTGGTTCTCCTTCTTCTAGGTTTCAACTCTTGGAACACTTGGTTGTAAACTTGGTTGACTTCCTTCGGTGATAGAGATTCCGCTAGCGCTCTTTTCTCTTCTTGCACTAGCTGTTACTTTCTTACCCCCTTCACGACGAGGCCCCAAAACATTTTTATCTTGGGCTTGCTTAGCTCGCCTTTCCCTAAAAAAACAAAATAAAGAACAATTAGCTCATAAGACACTGTTTAATCACTACATAATCGGTAGAAAAAGTACATATAAATCAATTGATTGTTATAATCGGTAGTCAAATAAACAAACTAACAACTGATTGTTCATAATCGGTAGATCGGGACCTATATTAGCTGCTGATTATGCATAAAAATTGGACTTTAAGCTATGGACACACATATAATCGATAGTCAGATAAACAAACTAACAACCGATTGTTCATAATCGGTAGCTCGGGACCTAGATTATCTACCGATTATGTATAACAATTGGAACAGAAAACTCTAAGCTATGGACACACATATAATTGGTAGTCAAATAAACAAAATAACAAACGATTACAAAACAATCGGAAGTCAAATACAAAACCTATCTACCGATTGAAACCATCTAATATAATCGGTTAACATCTACTACATATCTACCGATCGAAATATTCTAATATAATCTATAGTTAGATAAAAAAATTAACTACCGATTAAGCTTAAATTTTGGTACAGGAAGAGAATCGGTAGTTAATGACTAATTCTAACTACTGATTATAGTCGATGTGCTTGAGGAATCCCGAACTTTCATAATCGGGAGTTTAAACCTATACGAAACTACTGATTGATTCAAAACTATATTCCTCTACATGAAACCATCTAACATAATCGGTAGTTAGGTAAAAAAAATTAACTACCGATTAAGCCTAAATTTTGGTACAGAAAGACAATCAGTAGTTAATGACTAAATATAACTACGGATTATCGTCGTTGTTTTTGAGGAATGAAGAACACGACCATAATCGGTAGATAAATACACGAAACTACTGATTATATTAAATAACCAAAAACCCTAGAAATTCTATTGACGATTTCATTCAATTGAAGCAAAATAAACACAAATAATGGTAAAGCCTTACCTTATTGGAGCCATTAGATAGTTCTGGAGAGGCTGATTGTCAGAATCAGTCTCCGTATCTAGATCATCATCTTCGTGTTCTTCATCTTCTTCACTATGTTCTTCAACAATCTCTCTGTTTTTTATTCTCTCGACAAAATTTGGTCAATTACTATTATCAGATTGACGTTTTATTTGTTTCTTTCGAGCCATCTTTAGATTGAAATATCGACGATGATTTGGTACGGCGATTAACAACGATACAATGAATTGGTCAAAATTTCACGAGGAATTTTTTTTTTTGCACAATCGTAGATAAAACGAAGAGAAGAAGAAGAGAAATTATTTCTCACAATCGGTAGTTAAAAATGAAATGAGTTTAGGTTTAGGTTTTATACTTTTATTAGTGAAAGGGTATATAGGTACTTTTACCTACCATTAGGCTATCTCATAGCCACATCTATTGGATGAATATAAATAAGTCGTCTCAAATTCTTTTTGATTCGCCCTCAAAAAGCTAGGTAAAACTAGTACTCATTTTTCTAAAATACCACCAAAAACATGAGTAACAATTGGAAACCCTAGAACTAGGATAAGGAAATTAATTTATTATTTTATTGGTTTTTATTTTGATGTTTTTTGTTTTTTGTTTTTAAATCCCCCACCCTCATTTCGGTCATGTCGGTCAACCCATTTCGGGACATCTCGACCGAAATTATCGGCCAAATACCGTATCGGCGATATAGTGTGTCTCATCTCGAATGAGTGCCAAAACTGGTATTATCGGCGAGATCTCGGCCATCTCGGCCGAGATAGACTACATTGGTTGAGACGTCGTTCCATTTTCTTTTTTTCTATTTCTTTTTACTTTTTCTTTATCTTAAAAAAAAAAATCATTTTAGAAAATAAATAAAAATCGTTGCCACACTTAAAAATGTAACAAAATAAAATAAAAATAAAAATAAAGGTACTCTTGAATTAATGTAACACTTTCTGAGGTGGTTACACATAACAATGTGACAGGTTTTGTTATACATATAAGTGTGGTACTTATGTGTTACAAATTTTTTATTTTGGTGTTATGACGGTTACAATAGCTATAATATAAATAGATTCTCAATCTATTGAACAAGGATAAGTTGATACAACAGAACAAGTCTAAATCTGAGACAAGTCTAAATCTGAGACAAGTCTAACACAGAATCGAATAACTCGATCATTCAATCTTCTCACATACAGAGAACTTGTTCATAGTGATTCACACTAATTACATCCTACAGAGTTTTATATTCAAACCTTAATCCTTTTCTTGCTTCCATCCTTAAGCCCAACCCTTCTCCTTCTCTTTTGTGACTGAAGCAAGACTAGAACGTCTATTGCTTGGTTTAGGTTAGGATTGTACAGATTGATCTCTCGAATCTAAACAAAGTACTTCAACAATACAAATGTTTAAGGATTAAACGAATTATCACATGTTCACCCCACTTTTTCCTAAATTATCCTTCAAATTCATTTTCCCACAAACACGGCCTAAATGGAAAGTTGCAATCCAAGCAGAACTAGAATCATTGGCAAAGAGACAGGTATTTGGTCTAGTAGTGCTAACCCCACCAAGTGTAAAACTTGTTGAACATAAATGGGTAGTTGTCAGAAAGCGTATACTGAGAAGAATGAACTCTTAAGGTATAAGGCTCTCCTTGTGGTGCAAGGTTTCTCACAACACCCTGAAATTGATTATGAAGAAACATATTCTCCTGTAATGGATATTGTAATATCCTGTTACTTAGTTAGCGTGGTAGTTTCAGAAAGACTTTAAATGCATACTTATGGATGTGGTTACAACATATCTCTATGGGGATCTTGATTCAGATATATACATAAAAGTGCATGATGGCCTTCCATTTCCCAATTCAAGTAACTCTAAACTATGGAATACGTTTATAATTATTTGAAACACTCACTTTGCGGATTAAAGTAATCTGGGTGGATGTGGTATACCCGTTTAGGTGATTATTTGATTGGGAGGGGATATACAAATAATGAAATATAGGCCCCTGCGTTTTTACAAATAAAACAAGTTTCGGATTTACGATTATAGCTATTTATGTTGATGATATGAACATAATAGGTACTCTTGATGAAATAAGAGAAACCACAAGCTATTTAAAATCTGAATTTGAGATGAAAGATCTTGGGAAAAATCGATTTTGTCTAGGACTTGAACTAGAACACTGAGCTTGTGGTATATTAATTCACCAGTCTGCATATGTCCAAAAGATACTCAGAAAATTTAATACGGACAAAGTGCACCCTGCTAGCACTCCCATGATTGGTCAAAGCTTAGGTGTAAATAAGGATCCATTTCATCCCAAGGAAGATGACGAAAAAATATTAGGAGCTGAAATTCCTTACCTGAGTGCAACATGTGCATTATTGTACTTAGTATAATGTACTCGACCAGAAATTTCATTATAAGTGAACTTGTTAGCTAGATATGGCACAGCGCTAACGCAGCGTCATTAGAATGGTATAATTAAAGAATGTATTTAGATACCTTAAAGGAACCATTGACATGAGTCTATTTTATCCCTATGAGAACATAAAGAGGACTGCTAAGGAAACCCCCTACACTAAAACCCCAAATAATATTTTTGTTGGTTTTGCTGATGCTGGGTACCTCTCCGACCCACATAAAGCTCAATCCCAAACTGGTTATGTATTCACCATAGGGGATGCAACGATACCCTGGGGATTGACCAAGCAAACTCTACTGGATACCTCCACGAATCACTCTAAGATCATTGCCCTACATGAGGCGGTTCGTGAGTGTGTATGGTTAAGGTCTATCATTACACATATTCGAGGGACAAGTGGTTTGAGTTTTACCACTGAAAAGCTGATTTGTATTTATGAAGATACTGCAGCTTGTATCAAACAGATGAAGCAAAGGGTATATTAAGGGTGATAATATAAAACATATTTCACCAAAGTTCTTTTACAATCAGCAACAACAGTGTTTCCTAAACATTTAAGTCAGCCAAGTAAAGTCTGGTGAGAATATGGCAAACTTATTTACTAAGTCACTTCCTAAGTCCTTATTTTAAAAGCATGTGAATAATATAAGACTAAGGAAATTTTATGAACTCCCCTGAGTGCAATCAGGGAGAGATTGTGACATCAGGGGGGCATCTAATGATGTGATATCAACATCTAGCTAATGCGTTGAAATTTTTTTCTCTTCACCGATATTACCTTTTACCACTGGGTTTTGTTACTCGGCAAGGTTCTTAATGAGGCAACCCCAAGATTATAATTTCTCGATTGAGGTTTTTCTTTTCCCGTAGGGTTTTTCTATTTTAGAAGTTTTAAAGCAACAAGAGAAGTGGTCAGCTTTAACGGAGCAACTTTACTAAGACTCAATACGTTGTACTATTTTCCCTTCGTCAAGATTTTATCTCATTGGGTTTTTCCTTGTCAAGATTTTAACGAGGCAACACATTTGAAGTCCTGTTATGGAACAACACAAAAGGGGGTGTTATAGAGCCTACGACCTATGGATATACGGTCCATCTAGATAGCTAGGGTTTTCACTCTTCATGTATATAAAGGATATTATAAATATATAATGCTATTGATTTTTCTTAATAAATCTCTCTTTCTATTTCTCCAATCTGTGTCTAGGGCTGCACAAAGGTCAATTCGACTCGGTTTTATAAAAAACAGAGGGACGATTTTCTATCCTGGAACCGATACTTATCCGTTTAGGGTCGGTTTGATTCTGGAACCGTATCTATCTGGTCGGTTCAGTCCTTGTCCGGTTCCGGTCCTGTGGCAGTTTCATAAAATAATAATTTGGTATACGAGCTGGTTTTACCCGTCCCGAACCGAGTTTTCCCTGTTTTTTTTTTTGTTTTTCTAGTTTTCCTAGTAATTTCTACCTGTTCAATCCACACACAATCCATACACAATCATAAATTTATAATCCATACAAATTACAATCCATAATTATGTACCAACTTCAAAGTTTAAAATGACGCGATTGTAAAATCGTTCAATACATCAGATGTGAGTTTGGACTTCTTCTCGGCTTCATCAACACCAAACTTGTATCTTAAAATTGAGTAGATGGATTTTCAGGTGTATGTGTAGGTTTTGAAAGTTTATTACAGGATCCAACTTCAGTTTGAATAGTTGCAGGTATAGCTTGACTTGAATTTGATGCATCCATCTGAAATCAAATACCAAAGATTTCAATTTGAGTAAGTTAAGAAAACAAAGCACACTAGGTACCTGTAACCATAATTAAGTACATTACAATACTAAAACACTGCACAGTCCGAATACCAAACAGTCTTTTTACAAGACAAGTCAAACGACATATAAGTTATGCAATATAACTACAGTCCAAAGAGCGAACAGTCTCTTAATTTATGATACAAAAAACACAAGAAAAGCCTAGCTCTATTTATTCCACTAAATCAAGCAAACATGATAAGTCAAAATAAAATCATATAGTATTGAGTACATGCATAGTTTCAGTTTTGCACAGTTTTGAATATAGTTTCAGTTTTGTAACAATGAGGAAACTAATGCATTTATAAGTAATTATCCAAAAGAACATGATATGCAGCTAAGCGCACAACCTTCTCCTGTCTTTATGAGACGTAGCTTTCCTACAGAGTTAACCAGGAAAACAATAAGTTGAAGGACATCAACCCTGGATTATATGTCTTCGATATCAACCAATGTTCAACAATAAGATATTTCACTATACAAGCCAATAAAAATAGGGATGATAATTCCTAAATTAATTTCAATGTCAACAAAATCAATATGGCAACATGAAGCAACAAAAAAATAATCCAGTTTATGTAAGAAAAGGAAACCAACGTCAGACTTCTCTAGAAACTAGCAATACCACTATTGCAATCCTGCTAGTAAAGGAGAGAAAATATTCCATCAACGTTTTTCTAATGGAACAACATTTGCAATCATAATTAACAAAGGATACAATCAAATTTGGGTTTAATCCATCAAGTACCTGGTATAAAATTCTCTTTGTCCTACCAAAAATATTCTATTGTAATCAATCATGCTCAGAATATACATATTTTGATTTAATTTATTTTGTTTATAGGCACTCTTTAAAATCAAGCATCAATCACATGAACAATTTTAAAAGATACACAAGGTTAGTACCATACCAGATTCACTGAGTGCATCAAATTTTTCAACCTTTAGACCCTTCTTCCACAAATCCAACCATAAACAACTTACACAAATCAAAATAAACCCAGGGTTTCACTTCAGATTGACCAAAGATTCAAAGTCACAAAACCCCCAATTTTATAAACCTAGGGTTTCATTTTTATTAAAATCCCCAAATTTTATTTATGTGTAACAATTAAAATCAAAAGATAATCAAAACCCAATTCAAGATGCAATATATGAAATGATTCATACCTGTTTAAGAAGTTGGGGATTCATACCTGTTTAAGAAGAAATAAGAAGTTGTTGTAGTCTTGTAGACTTGCAGAAAAAGAAGAAGCAGAACTAAAAAGAAGAAGAATAGGGGTGATTCTGGTGGTGTGAGTCGTCGTAACTCTTTGCTGGCGGTAGAGATAGTTGTTTTGTGGAGAATCGAGTATAATATATAGGTGATGAAGAAGAAGAAGAGAAAAAGTTTCTGAGTCTGAGTGAGTCTCGAGTGTGAGAGGCGGATATGAATAGGATTAGATGAAATAGTTTTTATACCTAGGATGAACCGTTAGGATTAGATCTAATCTAGGGTTTAGATTAGTCGGTACAAACGGTACGGTTCGGTCGGTACTCATAGGAGAGCCAATACCTGTCCCGACCACCCTTCGGTTCTGAAATTTATAACCGGTACTTGTATCGGGTCTCTCGGTTCTGATCCAATTTCACCTCAGTTTCGACGATTCCGGTCCGATCCTTCGATCCCGATCGGTATCTGTGCTGTCCCAGCTAGTTGTAGCTTTATTTCTACTAACAATTGTAACGTTTAAATGGCAGTAAATAACGGCCGTTATTTGGTACTCTTTCGCCTCCACATCCGGGTCCGTGGTTGTGTCCCAGACCCGGATTGGACGTAAAATATGTCAAATCAAACAAATATTGACTAAACTCATCCAGTTTTCCTTTGTATTTCATTATTACTGTCCAGTGTCTTTCTACACTTTTCTCTTCCTCACCGAAGAGGCAACACGGCGAAGCAGGAATTATAGGGGGTAACTCTCTCTATCTCGTATGCTCTTCTCTTCATCTCCGTTGTTTTGTTCATAGATTTAAGGTTTTATCTTCAACTCCATTTGTCTCCATCTGATTTCTTTCTAGGGTTGCAATTTTTGTAAGTGAAATGTTAGGGTTTAGTTGATATTTTTAAGCTTGGGTTTATGTTAGAAAATGGGTTTGGAGTAAGATTTCGATTCGATTGGGATTTTTCATTTCAGGTTTGACTGTTGGATTTTAAAGAATCACATTCTGCACTATCAAAAAGTAGTATTTCTTAGTTCAATGATCACGATGTAGGTTTATTTTATGGGTATATTCTTTATGGAACTGGTTCGATTCGTTCTTCACCGGCATTTGAAGTGTATACATAATTGGATTTGAGTCTTACTCGTAATAATAGTATCTGAGTTGTTAAATGTGTAATATGTGTGTAGTGATTGTCTATGACGAGGTATCTTTTAGGGTGAAGGTTACAGTACGGAATGAGCTGAAATATCAGGATTTAGTGTTTACATTTGTATTTTAACAGTTAGGGTTTGAAGAATCACACACCTGAAATATCAAACTGGTGTTTATGTTGAGGTTTAACAGTTAGGGTTTGAAGAATTACATACCTGAAATATAAAGAACCAGTGTTTCTTAGGTCAATGTTCATGATGTAGGTTTTATGGGAATTTACTCAACAGAACGGGTTTGATTTGTTCTTCACAGGCATTTTCAGGTAAAACATAGGTTAGGCATGGTTGGATTTGAATCACAGTCGTAATGGTATCGAGTTGCTATATGCATGCGTACTAATTGATGGTTAAACTGCATATTTCAAGTAACTCTGAAGAAGTATCTTTGAGGGGGGAAAATAGAATGATCTTGTTACCTAGATTATATTACATTTCTGTGAGTGAATCCAATGTTTAACTTTCTTTACTTTCTATATGTAGGATTGGCTGTTTCTTGTATCAAAGTTAGAGAGTTATAATGGTGAATGAAGGAGATATTTTAATGCTCGAAGCTCCTCCTGGTGCGTATCCAACGTGGTCGAGCAGTCAAGAAATCATTGACGCACTACCTTATATCGACGATGATTATGGTGACCCAAATGTGAAAACAGTCGTTGACAAATTAGTTGAAGAAGAGATGCGGAGAAGCACTAAGAAACCTGCTGATTACCTCAAAGATCTGCCTCCGGCACCAAAGTGCAATTTTGAGGTACAATAAAAACTGCATATGTTGATTTACTCCATATATTGATAAAAAATCATAATCCCAACTTGGGCCAGTTGTAAATAGTTATAAACTCCACATTTTAATATTAATGTTTTTTTTTTCCAGTCCCGCCTTAAGGAATTTACCTCCATATAGTAATAATCAACATTGTATTGGAGAAATATAGATCTTGTTACATGAATTTTATCATACATATGAGTACTTTTCCTAGCATTGGATGACATTTTGATTTGGTTGAGAAGAAAAGAATAATACATTTAAATTGATGAATTATCTTCTAATACACCTACTACTATTTATAGTTATATAAAACATCAAAAAATTCTTAATGGCCTTACAAAATCGTAGATACATACATGTATTTGTGCATTAGAATTGGAACTATAAACAAGTATGTACATCATCCAATAGTATTCACATATATTGAACAAGTAATAATCTTACATTTTCCTGATATACCTCTCTATATTAATAACCTCCACATATTAATAATTTAGTGAGTTCCCAAATGTATTAATATGAGTTTTGCTGTAGTACTCTTTGCTTTAAAGTCGGAAAAATATTCTTCTCTTTGTTGTGCTGTTGAAGAATCGAGTCACTTTTATTTGAATGGTTGTAGTTACTGGAGTTTCTGGACTCTTAAGTATGGATGCAAACAGAATTAAGAATGCTTTACAATTTCTTTTCTTGCTCATGAGGTTTTAATTACACACATGACTGTTGCGGTCAAACTCTGACTAACTTTTTAAACCACATTGTTAGAATCATCCTATGCTTGCCAGAGAATATGAGCGTGTTAGAGCTGGCAAGCCTCCTGTAACCTTGGACATGTCCCGGTATGGACTAGAACCACCACCTGTGAATAAACGAAATGATACTAATGCATGGACACAACACCTTGAAAATGCTCAAAGCTCCCTACAACATCAAATATTAAGGTAAATGCTTCCATTGTTGAATAGTGACAAAACTTACAGGAAAGTGCAATTATTGTTTGTTCCTAAACTATTGCAGTGTCTGGAATCCTGTATATAGATATCTTAGCTGTTTGCTGTATCTTGCAGGCTAGAAAATTTGGATTTGATATCAAAACATGGTGGTGATGTTTGGAAGCATCACAACCAAGGCCTGGAGGCATTCTTGTCTAGGTTTATTCTTGAATATCCCTTATTTATTTATTTATTTATTTATTTATTTTTGGAATGATCTTTTGGACATCATCATATTTCATCTTTATACCAAGAATACATTTTAACCAAATGACACCCCTTGGAATATTTAAAACTTAAAAGAACTTCTTTGTTTCTTGTACCAGTTCCATATTATGTGAGGTTGGTTCCTTATGGTCTTCAAGCTCTTTTGCAGGATGCAATCAATGGCTCAGGGATATAATGAGAAGATCGAAAGTGTGAACCTTGCGAGGAAATATCATCAGGTTAGTTTGGCAAGCTTAAAACCAATTCCCCGCGAATCATAAGTATGTTGTTTAGCAAAAGAGGTTGTAAAATCAGATGAAGATGTATGCCAGTTTTCTTGATGTCTGCAGCAAAACACTGCAGTTGAGCTGAATGCATTATCTACGCAATGGAGGGAGCTCTGCGAGAAGAATATACAAATTCAAGCTGCATGTGCTGTTGTTGAGAATCATATTGGACAACTTAAGGATGAAGCCGCAGAGAAGTTAGTATTCCTTCCTTTTCATTTTATATATTTCTAAGCTACTTGATTGATTTTGTTGGGGTGGTATGTTGAAAGTCTACTTTAGCAGTGATTATTTATTAACCTTTGATTAGTCACTCCAAAGTAGATCCGCCTTAAATGAATAAGAAAAATGCTATGTTAACATAAGGTTTTGCTATGTCAAACTTGCATTACTACCATCGACGATGACTTGTATAGGTTTGAGTGACCTTAATGGATGCGTAGTCAGTATTATATCAACTTCAGGCAACGTTTATTTAGTTCCTCTGGTGTTGGTTCTCTAAAGTTATCTTTGGTTCTCTAAAGTTATCTTTTTCTCCATTTCAATTACTAATTAAGCTTATGAATCCAGAGGCTGGAAAGTGGACATCGATGCAGAGAATAGCTCTTCATTGCAGTGAGGTCGTCGAGGTATGAGTTTCTAGGGAGTTGATGATTTGTCAGTAACTACAGTTCCGAAGCTGTCGAGCTTTTTGTATCCAAGATATGTATATGATTTGGTAGACCTTGAAAGAGTGCCATATCTTTTTTCTTGTATTAAGACTATTCAATGTTAGTTTTACTTGTTTTGATCATTTTGAGTGAGAATTCAGCACTGACAAATCCAATTGGTGAACAATTTCCAATGTATCAAATGAAACACTTTTGACATGTATGTGATGAATGTACGAATTATGGTATAAAGAATCTTGTAGAAGGAAAAGTTAGTTTCACTCTTTTTCTTTTTACAGTTTTCTGTAATCATCATTGTTCCATGCTCGATGTTGTTTTCTCAACATTTCTTGTAGCTGGTATGGAACTGATCCAATCAGATACCGGATTGATCCAAATCTACTTTAGTCATTACAGTTTGGAGCTTTCTTATGATAGCTGTTTTGTTTGTATCGGAAATTTGTAAATAATTTGGTGAACCTCAAAAGAAAGCCATATAAGTTTTCTGGCAAATGTAACCAAGGAAGATCATTCGTTAGTTTTACTTGTTTTCAACATTTTGGTTTGTGAGCAGTTGGTGATGAATGGAACGATTATCTAGAAGGGAAATTCTTGTACAAGGAAAAATCTTTCGCTCTTTTTATCTTCTAGGGTATGTTAATTTCTTTAGGCGAAGATTTTCTTTGATAATCATCGATTCATCCTCACCGGTGTTTTCCTAATTTTTCTTGAATATATCTTGGCGTTCCGTGACTTTTTATGTATGGTTCTTCATTATCTGTATATGATCTTTTTTTCGTATGTGCTCATTTTGTTTGGGCTTTCAGCTTAATATTTCTATTCAGCAGTCGTGGCTATTGGCAAGAATTTATTAAACTCATCGTTTGGGCTCATAACAAATTAAAAGTTGCTCCTATTATTCAGCCAAGAGCCTTGAGCATTGTACAAGGACGTGTCGTAGGAGTAACCCATTACCTTTTGGGTGGAATTGTCACGATATGGCGTTCTTCTTTTGATAATCATCAATTCATCCTCATCGGTATTTACCTAATTTTTCTTGTATAGAGAACGGATCCGATGAGATGTTTTTCAGTCTTACAGTATTTTTCTTTCTCTGGCTAAGGTTTTCTTTTATCCTGTGGGAGAGAACTGATCCAATCAGACACCACTTAGATTCCTCATCTGTCATAAAACTACAAAATCTCCTTTTTACCTTTGTTTTTTATGGAACCGACCATTAAATGATGGAGTAATATTTTATTTTTTTTGATAAAACGAGATTTCTTTCATTGATATTAAAGTGAGGTTATAGAGAGATAGTGAGGACAACAAAGATCAAGAACCACATAGTAACAGAAATTCCATGGTGTAAAAGTACAAACTCTAAATATTCCAACAAAAGAAAAGATGAAATCCCGGAAAATAACTAAATACACATATGAAAAAAGATCTGATTGAATCGGAAGAGAAATGGTTTTTGGATAATAGATCATCATTTTTGATAAAAATCTTCTTCTAGAAAAAGAGATACTCCTAATAAGAAGTGATTTGTCCTAAATTTTGAACGGAGTGATAAAGATTCCGGCCACCGAAGCTCACCACGATATACTTCAAAATCAACTTTAAGAATCCAACTAAGAATAACCATTAAAGGTAGAAAGAGGTGCTCTGAAAGCACCGATAGAACAGCCATGAAAGCGGAGAAACCTTGCCGCCGGAAAATGGCTTAAAAGAGCAAAGAAAGTAACCCTAAAAAGCATTAAAGTTACCTAATCTAACTATTAATGGAATGTATTATTATTTTCCTTTCATATAGAAGGTAGGATATCTATATAGTTCCCAATAAGATCCCATAGTATATGGATCATTGTTATGGAGATATTCTCCCTATTCTAGATATATTTTCCTGTATATATTGACATCTATGTATGAAGAGAAGAAGTAAGTAATCTTTAAAAACATCTTTCTGTATCTTCCATCTCAATATTTCATATGGTATCAGAGCAAGGTTAGCCATGTCCAGCGATCCTGACAGAAATCCAGCCATGTTCAATGATCCTAACAGCCCTCTTTCTGTCACAAACAGTCCAACCCTGTCCAAAGATGCAGAAACTCCAAAGAAAACATCCTTCACAGATTCATCACATCCATATTATGTCCATCATTCAGATCAACCCGGGCACATGCTCGTTCCAACAAGATTGAATGGATCGAATTATCAATCTTGGAAGAAAGCAATGACACATACCCTCATTGCAAAGAAGAAGCTTAGCTTCGTCAACGGCACACTAGCAATACCGTCACAACTCGAAAAGCCTCTTGAATTCGATTTATGGAATCAGTGCAATTCCATGATTCTCTTATGGCTTACCCATTCAGTAGAACCAGATATTGCTGCTGGAATGGTTCATGCGAAGACAGCCAAACAAGTTTGGGAAGATCTTCACGATCAGTTCTCGTAGAAGAATGCAGCAGCCATCTATCAAGTTCAAAAAGCAATTGCAACCATCACACAAGGAACTATGTCAGTTGCCTCATACTACATCAGAATCAAAGCTTTATGGGATGAGCTTGAAATGCATCGCACACCCATAACTTGCAGCAATGACAAAGAACATCAAGAGGAACGAGAAATGGACAGATTGATGCAATTTCTAATGGGACTCAATGATTCCTACAAGGCAATTCGATCCAACATACTCATTATGAATCCATTACCTAACGTTAGGAAGGCATACTCTTTGATAGTTCAGGAAGAGACGCAACAGCACATAGTCTCAGAACCTGGAGAAAGCTTTTCTATTGCAGCTGCAGTGAACCACAGGTTACCCGGATGGAAATTATCAAAGGGAAAGAACTGTGAACATTATAACAGACCTGGGCACACTGTAGACGAGTGTAGAACTCGCAAATTCCATTGCACATTTTGCGACAAGAAAGGTCATACTGAAGATAGGTGCCGCATCAAGAATGGTACATGGAATGACAGCAATCGCAACTCGCAGCAGCAGCGTAATGGCAGAAGCATTGGCAGAAATCCTTCGGCAAATATGGCAGATTCTTTCCAAAACAACAATGAAGGTATCCATCCCGATAGCAGCGTCGTACCTGGGTTCTCCAGTGAACAGATTCAGCAATTGGCAAAGGCAATCTCCATGATGAATCAGAACTCCGGTAACAGTGACATATTCGCAAACGCAGCAGGTCTGTTATCAACTAATGCTTTAGTTAATTCTGTTTCTACAAAACCATGGATCTTGGATAGCGGAGCAACGGATCACATCTTTTCCGAACCTAATTTTCTCACACACACCACTCTTCCCACAATTCCTCTAGTTAACTTGCCCACAGGTTCTACTGCACCCATTACTGCTACAGGCAACATTAACTTTAACAAGGATATTACATTACAAAACGTTCTCTGTGTACCATCATTTCATTTAAACCTTATGTCAGCTAGTCGATTAACTAAGACTTTAAATTGTTGTGTTGTCTTACTTCCAAATGGTTGCATAATACAGGACTTGGCTACGGGAAGGACGATTGGCTCGGGTGAACAACACGGTGGTCTTTATTACATGTCTCCAGTCAAGAACATTCCTAGAGCATTCCAAGTCTCCAACAGCACCAATCTGTGGCATATACGGTTGGGTCATCCATCCTTTTCACACCTCAAACTCGCTTCCTCTTTATTACCTTCAGTTATCATTTCCGATCACAATAATTGTAGTGTTTGTCCTCAGGCAAAGCAAACAAGGCTTCCCTTTCCCAGAAGTGAAATAAAGACCCATTCTTCCTTTGAGTTGTTACATTGCGATATTTGGGGTCCACACAGAATACCCACACAAATAGGACATCGCTTTTTTCTCACTGTTGTAGACGACTTCACTAGGTGTACTTGGGTTTTTCTCATGAACCAAAAATCACAAACATCACGTCTCTTAGAGTGGTTTATAACATTTGCTCAAAATCAATTCCATAAGACAATCAAGGCCATTCGTGTTGACAATGGGCTGGAATTCCTCTCTATGCAAGGTTTCTTTCTCAATAATGGTATAGAACTTCAACGCACTTGCGTATACACACCTCAACAAAATAGGGTGGTCGAACGCAAGCACCGGCATATCTTAAACACTGCACGAGCTTTTCTATTCCAATCACATATGCCACTTGAATTTTGGGGGGAATGTGTGTTAACAGCGGTTCACATTATCAACCGCCTTCCATCACCACTCCTCAAAAATAAATCTCCATTTGAACTACTCTATCATCGACCCCCCTCACTATCACATCTTAGAGTCTTCGGCTGCCTAAGTTACGCCACCGTAGTCCATCCCAAACAAAAGTTTGACTCCCGAGCTCGCCGATGTGTCTTTGTCGGATATCCGAGCAATCACAAAGGGTATAAACTTTTCGACTTAGAGTCTCACAAATTCATCATTAGTCGTGATGTTGTTTTCCACGAAACCATCTTTCCATTCCAACAATAAACCCAGCCTTCAATTCCACCTTCCATCTTACCTAACTTAGCAGTCGAACTACCTTCATCATATCCAACAGTCCCAAACACTGCAATACATACTCAAGTTCACCTACCAGAACTTGTCCGTGAAACAGGACCTGAAATTCCTAGTGATCCAGAACTTGTCCGTGAAACTACCACGGAAACAGGACCTGCTTCACCTACTAGTTCTTCAAGTTCTGTTCCACTAACTAATCCTCCAGGACCTGCTCCACCAGAACCATTTCTACCATCATCCATACCTGATCCAGTCCCTTCTACACGCCGCTCCGAACGAACCAAACACCTCCCAGCATGGCATAAAGACTACGTGGTCGGATCTCAGGTCAATGCGTCCACCTCAAGCACCAGGTATCCCATCCAGAATTTCCTTTCCTACTCACATTTTTCAGCTGCACAAAACAATTTTTTTGCTAATGTTTCAAGCATCAAAGAACCCACAACATATGCTCAGGCTGTCCTCGATCCAAACTGGCGGCAGGCTATGCTGACAGAGTTATCAGCCTTGCTACAGAACGATACTTGGACAGTGATGCCTCTTCCCGCAGGTCACAAACCCATCGGTTGCAAATGGGTATTCAAAATTAAATACAGATCTGATGGGAGTATTGAACGGCATAAAGCCCGTCTGGTAGCAAAAGGGTATACACAAGTCGAAGGGATCGATTATCGGGAAACATTCTCGCCTACTGCCAAGCTTACCACGCTCCGATGTTTAATCACTATTGTTGCAGCTCGGAATTGGTTTCTCCATCAGCTAGATGTACAGAATGCTTTCTTGCACGGCAGTTTACATGAAGAAGTCTATATGGATTTGCCACCCGGACTTCGTCGACAGGGGGAGACTAATGTATGTCGACTCAACAAATCTCTTTACGGACTAAAGCAGGCTTCCAGAAATTGGTTTTCAACATTTTCAGATGTCGTTCAAAAGGCCGGTTACCAACAGTCTAAGGCTGATTACTCCTTATTTACCAAACAGCGAGGTTCTTCGTTCACTGCATTACTCATTTACGTAGACGATATTCTATTAATTGGAAATGATCTACAGGAAATGAATCATCTTAAAGCATGTTTGCTCAAGTGTTTTCGCATCAAAGACCTCGGAGATTTGAGGTACTTTCTCGGCATTGAATTCTCAAGATCAAAGGAAGGCATATACATGACTCAAAGGAAATATGCCCTGGACATACTTGAAGATATGGGACTTAAAGGTGCACGGCCAGACACTTTCCCAATGGAACAAAACTTAAAGTTGTCAACTGATGATGGTGAATTACTCAAGGAACCTACTAAGTACAGACGTCTTGTTGGTAAGTTAATATATCTCACTGTGACAAGGTCCGACATTGTCTACTCTATTCGGACCTTGAGCCAATATATGCAGGAACCTCGTAAACCTCATTGGGACGCTGCATTACGCATCCTACGTTATGTCAAAGGGACACCGGGACAAGGATTATTTTTTCCATCAAAGAACGACCTCATTTTGAAGGCATTTTGCGACTCCGACTGGGGTGGATGTCGTGATACACGAAGGTCTGTTACTGGATATTGTATATTCCTAGGCACATCACTCATCTCATGGAAATCAAAGAAACAAACTAACGTTTCAAGATCTTCAGCGGAGGCAGAATACAGGTCGATGGCAAACGCATGTTTAGAACTCGTTTGGGTACGGTACATATTGCAGGATTTAAAGGTTTCTTGTGATGTTTCCATACCGCTGCTCTGCGATAACCAAGCTGCCCTTCACATTGCGGCTAATCCCGTGTTTCACGAGCGCACGAAACACATCGAGATAGATTGCCACATTGTGCGAGAAAAGCTACAATCGGGTATGATTAGTCCTTCATACGTGCCAACTCGACATCAATTGGCTGACATATTTACAAAGGCATTAGGGAAGGATCAATTTTTAACACTGCGACACAAGTTGGGAGTTTGCAACATACACTCACCAACTTGAGGGGGAGTATTAATGGAATGTATTATTATTTTCCTTTCATATAGAAGGTAGGATATCTATATAGTTCCCAATAAGATCCCATAGTATATGGATCATTGTTATGGAGATATTCTCCATATTCTAGATATATTTTCCTGTATATATTGACATCTATGTATGAAGAGAAGAAGTAAGTAATCTTTAAAAACATCTTTCTGTATCTTCCATCTCAATATTTCATACTAACTAAATACTAACTAAAAATACTAAAACACACTAGGTACTGCTCAGATCCACTCTAAAACGGAATAGATCTGAGCAGTGAGGGTGCTGCTGGAAGAGAAATCTTTTTCACCAGGATTTGAGAGAGAGGAGAGAGAATGAACTATAGCATGAAATGCTGGAGTACCTCTAAGCATGGCATTAGAGAGAGTCGGTGATAAGAGACTCCGAAAATGATTTGAGCTGAGAGGGTTTGCTGCTGCTACTACCCATATGACTATGATATGACCCATGTCACCCATCTAATAATGTGGATATGGTTTGTTTCATTTTCATATCATGAAAACCTTCGGTATTACAAGAAGAAAGCAACAAAGAAAGCAACTTATCTCCATTATGAACAATACAATTGAGAGGTTCTCTCCCTCTCATTTGAATTGTTTGTGTAGGGTCACATTTACTATACTTGCACAGACAAACAAATGATGCTCTTTGTGCAAGTAGAGCAACATATTGGTAGTATTAGTATGGATAATATATCAATATCCACAAGGACCATAACCTGTCAATGAGTCTCAACTACTTCACACAATCCTGTCTGATAGCAACCCCATATCTGCTCTGTTGTTTCAAAACTTTGCCAAGTCCCTTCTTATACCCCTAAACAACAAACACCTAAAACTACTATACTTCATCCTTCAAAAAAAAGAAATTTGCTGTTGTGGTTGAAAGTAACATTCATTATCAAACTTGCGAAATCTTTGATTTTTAGTTGAGAACTATAATAAGAAAGAGGAATTCAAAGCAATCAATAAAGTAAATCATTATTGCTATTATTATAGCAGCAGAGTGACACCCCAGTATGAAAAACTAAGCCTTCTTTCGATTCTAATTAATTTTTATGGGACTGTCTGAGGAAACACCATCATAACAAGACTGCATCTTTACCTCAAATCTGAAGTCAGCCATGCATCCAATACTCTAAAATCTCTAAAATTTAAATGCAAAATTTCCACTCACACCATTCAAACAAACTTTTGAAGTTTCTTGGTATCCCATTTTTAGGCAAATTTCCAAAACAAATTCCTTTCCCTAGGGCTAGGGTACAAAAATCAAAATGAGGTCACTAAGACTAGACTCTAGAGCTAAAACCCGGTCTTGTTGTAATTCTTTCTCAAATGGCAGGGTGTGTGAGTAATCATACACTACACAAGATAAGCATGACTCATAGACCTAATCCATTACATGAAAATTTCTAAAGATTCTTCTAAAGAAAGAAAAACTCATATAATAGCAAAAGCATCAAAACATTTTACACATTAAAATAAAATAAAAGGTTTGTTTTGGTGATATCCACTAATTGAAGTCAATAGTGATGATGTTACATAACACAACAGACCTTTTCATATCGTTTCTTAAACCCTAATTATTATTTTTTATAAACTATTTTCCGGTGAACCAAAAATGACACACCACCGGAAAATGTAGGTATCCATTAACATCATAAAAGAAGAAAATGAGGAAAAGAAAATTTACTTAGAGAACAAGAAAGGAAGGATATTAGATATTTTAAATATATTTTCAAGTGGATGGAGAATAATAGAAGTAGAAGAATTCACCACCCACTACCAAAATTATTAAACATTCGGACTCCAAAGACTCCATAAGCGAGAATTTAATATCCCTAATACATCCGGTAAAACCTTCCTTGCCAAACCCTTGTGACCACCATTATTCAACACCTGAACTTGTTCTTCAGTTTCCTCCACCACCTTCACCTCCGCCACCACCGTTTCTTGTTCTTCCTTAACTTCTTCTTTCTCTTTCCTTTCTTCAAACATTTGATTTTTCTTCTTCTCTTCATCTTCATTCACACACTCAGATAAAACAACAATGTCTTCTGTTATTGTAACCAAAGGCTTCTTCTCCGGTTCAAATTCCGGCAACGCGGGTATAACTATATCAGCTTTTTCAACTTTCTTCTTCTGATTTTTATCGACTGATTTATCAGAATTTCTTCGACCCATTTTGTCTTTCTTCTTACCTCTATGTTTAGCTGATGGTGAAGACGAAGAAAGTAGTAGTTCATCATCGCGTTTAGATAAATGTTCTTCAAAAGCTTCAATAGCTTGATGGATAAGTTCTCTATTAGGTGAAGAATCCCATCTAAACCAAAAACTAGTATAACAATCAAAACAACCACAGTCAAATAATGGTTTATGACTTGTTTTCTTAAATTTCTGTATAAGGATCTTTGATGATGATGAAGATGGGTTTGTTGATTTTAGTGACATGGTTATTAAGTAACTTAATACTTCACGATCTTCTAATGAAAGTACTGAAACTAGTACAAGAATAGCAGCTGGTAGTAGATTCAAAACATCTTTGTTGTTGTTGCTTGGTGATGAAGATGAAGATGGAGATGGGTATACTTTACCTTTGTCTTTGTTCTTATGGTACAGATTCTTCATTTTTTTCTTTTCTTGAGTTTTTGACTGAATGAACGCTTTTCTGGGTATAGAGAAAAAAAAATTGCAGAGAAAGAGAGAGGGGGTTGAGAGAGAAGGGTCATTCACTCCTAGGTCTTAAATTTGCCTTCAATTGTTTGATATATTTATTTTGTCTTTTAATTTACAGGTGCACCGTCCCCACATCAGAAGGTGAGGTCCACATCGAACATTGCCATTTTCTACTACTCTACTCTGTATAGTCCATTTTTACTTTTTGACTTGAACTTGTAGTAATTACGTTTTGGTCCACTTGGTAGTAATAAACTTACACTTTAGTCCTTCGAATATGTCCGGTTCTTGCCACACCCTTGTTAGTGTACTTTTGTGTGTCCCTGTAGAAACTAGGGAGGGCAAACACAGTTTAAGGTTGCAATTTTGTAGGACTAGTTTTCAAATTCAATATGATTGAAGGGAGATTTTATTTCGTTCCGGTAATTCCCGTAGCACTTTTGGCGATTTTACCTGGGTGCAAGTTCTTTTGAGATGGCCAATCGTCTAGGAGTAAAATATGTTAAACATCGGTAACGAAGGCTGTAGACTGCACATGTCAATAGAGTGGGGCGTAAATCATTTTTGGTAAATTTGGGTAAGCATAAAGCCTTATAGCGGAATTCAAACTATGAAAAACCTAGAAGTTTTTTTTCCTTTTTTTACTGTTTTTTTTAACACCATTCTCATTCATAATTAAGAGGGATTATAATAAGTTGTGATACATTCAAAGAGCACCTACTAGTTAACTGAAAGAGAAAAATCGAAAAACCGTACAATGTCGTAATTGTATATTCGAGGGAGGATACCGATGAAATCGGAGGAGTAATGATTTTAGGATTAAAATTTCACCATTTTAATTTTAATTCTTCTTGAAGAAGATATGCTCCCAAGAAACAGGAGTGATATTCCCAAATATTAGGTTGAGAAACTATCTTTAAACTATCTAGATTTTGTTTATCAAAGACATCCAAAGTTTGTCGGAGTTCTTCAAAACGCCCCAAATCTCGTCGGAAAAAGCTTCACAAACCTTGAAACTACCGTAGTAAACCCCACAATTACAAAGAAACACCATGAAGGTGTAGAGAGAAGCGTGTAATGTGCAAAATGAAGCGTATCCGGCAAAAATAACACAAATAACCTAAAAAATTTAAAGAAAACGTAAAAGACAACAGTAAACGACAATGAAAATTAAAAACTAACGCTAGATCTAAACCTAGGAGCTCAGATCTGTTCTAATTGAGCAAATCTGAACTTGTCCGGAGCTTTACCTGAAGTTGTTTGTGGTTGAGAAAAAAATGGCTTAGAAAGAAAGAAAGTTTTTCCCTTTAGTGAGACATTATGCAATCTTATTCTCCTAGAAGAGTTTTAGAAAATTAGAAGCGTAAGTCTACTAACTCCAAGCTATATCTAACTTAAAAAATTACTGCTTCCATCTCAGCAAAGAAAATATCAATATTGGAAGTTTTATTTAAAATGGAGTTTGAATTATAAATTGATATAAACTTAAAAGTTATTTTTTTTGTGTTTCTGACGCTTTCGACCAATATACTCAATGGTTGTATCGACTTGTATAAGAAGGAACCAAAACTGTTTTTCGTGGAATTTGTTGATGAAAACTTGAACTTCATATATATTAAACATTGAGATATGTAGTAACAACGAGTCTAATACTGGAAGAATTTCATTGAATCATCTTCCAAGTTTCACACCACCTTACCATTTATAATAGATCATGAAACACAAATCTTGTGGTGGAACTTCCAAAATGCAAAGGAAAAGAACGTCAATCCAATTGATACTCAATCTCTAAGACTTTGGATATGTCTTGAGAAATTTTAAATCAATTGCTCATATGAAAATGTCATTCAGATTAAAACAAAACGTCAATCTCTAAGCCTTGGATATATCATGAGAAATTTTACATCAACGACTCATTTAAAAATAGCATTTGGATCACCATAAAACGTTAATCCAATTGACATTCAATCTTTAAGCTTTTGGAGTTGTCTTGAGAAATTTACCTTAGCTGTTTATATAAGGGCGTTAATTGGATTTACATTTGTATTAATTCGATTGATTTTTTCTGACAAATCTTATGTCATCATTTTGATTAACAATGATCATGAATTGGATTTATGCTTTCTCTTGGATTTCAATTGTTCTCTTGTCATTGGAAGATGATCTGGAAATAATGTAGACAACCTCTATCTGGAAGTCATTAGACTTGACATTTCATTTTTTTTTTCTAGCTTGGAATAGTATGGGATTCGACCATTAACTTTGTTCTAATAATAAATTCAAACCAAAATTTCAAATTCATGACCATAAATTTCATTATGAAAGTAGCATATATACTAGTTCTCATTTGATTTCACATAAAAACTTCATATTATATGTTTTTTCTTCCCTGTAAATACCTCGCATATATATATATATATATATATATATATATATATATATATATAAGAAACATTAAAATTACTAAATCTAATCTCAATCGAAAACATTTCATGACTCAGTTGGCATTTCAATATCACTAAAAGGTCAACAGGGCTACAAAAAAAAATGGACAACCTCCCTCCGACTGACGTCTTTATGTCTATATGTACAAACTTTTACTTTGAGTATCCACCCATTAGATTAAGACCTTAGAAAATTATTATTTTCTATGATGGTGTTCGTAATCGTTGTATAAATTTCGTCAAAAGCTTTTTAAATATATAAAATTTATTAAATTCTAACATTCAGTATAAGAGACATGTTATTTTAAAAAAAATTATTTGACACCCACAGGGCAGTATGATAGTGTTCTAATTTATGATGACATCATTTTGAGTTTTTAAGGACTAACTAACAATTTTTAAACCCCCAAAGGACTAACTTATAATTGAGGGGTTTTTTTTTTTACTAAAACACCTCAATCTCATTCATTCATAAAAAAGAGAAGATTACAAGAGGTTAAGCCCTAGCATCAATGAAAAAAATACAACAAATATTGTGAAACAAATAAGCTGGGAAGAGAAGGATTGGAAAATCGTTGAAGTATTCAGTTTGTATATTCAAAGAAAACCGATAAATCAGAGAAGAAATAATGTTAGGAGTGATCTTCAACCATTTTAATAATAATTCTTCCTTAAGAAGATGTACTCCCATAAAGAGAAAGTGATTTGCTTTCTTTAGTGATTGTTAACAAATCCTCAAGCATTAGATCTTTTTTCTTTTTGAGCTTCAAGAGTCTGACGGAAAAAATCATCAATCAACTCAATCCTACAAAATTAATCCAAGAGTTATAAAAAACAAAAAAAAACACCGTAAAGGTGCAAAGAAGTTACAAAGGAATCGAGAATCAATATGGAGAAGCCGAAGGAAGACAAAAAAATCACTAATACTAACCCTAAAAAATCCAAGATATAAAATATGAATAAACAAGGAATAGACTAATAAAACTACACTTACATCTAGAAAAATATTAAATGGGGAAGCTCAAACTCGCCCATAATGGTAACAACTACTCTAATAGTGAATGTGATGTTTTACATATAGCATCACCCACAATATATTCTCTTGGTATAAAATTTTTAGGGGTGAGCATATGAATCCAAACTCACCAATCCGACCTAATTCATCTTCAGTTTGGCGGGTGGACATCCAACCCGTTCATGAACGGGTTGGATATGAATGCATTTTTAAAGTCCACTAAATAATGGATTGGGTGCGAGTACAAGTATAGAAATCCATTTGTACCTATATCCGTCATGTTTAAAAGTAAATAGAAAATTTATAAAATACAGAGAGACATATGTGTATTCTAGAGGTACTATATAACCTTTAATATTTTTCATTCTAGCCTAATTGAACCAATGATTCAAATTGACAAGCAAACAATACTGAATATACTCTTAAATTTTACTTTTGGTTGTTGGGATGACAATATTATAATTTTAGCATTTTTATGTTGTAATAATTTAATATGTTAATTAAATTTCGATAGTTTAATGTTTAGATTAGTTGTTATTATTAATATGTTAACTATTTTTATTTTTCCTAATAAAAACATGAAATCCGTGAGTTTACCCACATCCAATCCGCCCACCACCCATACATGGGTGTTAAATCCACGGATGATGGATTGGACATGGATGCATACCTAATACCTGCTATTTTGATGGGTTGGATTTGGGTGGCACCAAATCCACAGATTCCACCCGTTGCTTACCCCTAAAAATCTTAAATATTAGGGGGCGCGGAACCGGTGAGTTTCCTTTCCGGCCCATAAAATCTTTTCTCCTTCTTTTCTTTATCTATGGGCCTACAATTGGCTAAAATTATTTACATTTTTGTTCTTAAACATCCTCTAGATGACCTCTAAAATTAGAGGTTCACTTAGAAGATCTCTAACCTTTTTCAACCACATAGTCCTCACATTAATGTGATAAAAATTATATTTTATAAATATAATTATGTATCATATGTAGGACTGTCAATGGGTCCGGGTTCTCCCGGGTACCACTGGACCCGGACCCGGACTCTATTTATAAAAGTTGGGTCCGGTTCTTAAATTTGTAGAGCCGGAACCAGACCCGTTAAAAAACTCGGGTACTCGTCGATTCCGGGTACCCATTGCGTATTAAGAAAAATATGAAATATAATCTTCAAAACTCAACATCTTTCTCATTTTAGCTTGAATCCAAATTATTTTTATAAAAATTTATTATTATTTTCTTTATTAATATTTTAAATAAAGATTAAATATAAGAAAAAAAATGAAAACTGAAAAACAAAAGTCAAAGACAAAACTAACAAAAGACTTAGAATTCTGCTAAAATGATAAATTAAAGAATGAATAACCGGTTACTCAAACTTGCTATGCACCAGATATACTTAACTTTTTATAACTTGTGCTACGCGCCGGTTCGATGAGAATTTTTGATTTAGTGCGGCGGGACGTTGCCCCGCCCCGTCGTGGTGCCTTATGTATAATATTTTAGCATATTTATAATATTTTTCTAGATATGTATAATATTTTTTATACATATTTATGCCATATGTATAATATTTTTTTTAGTTTTTTTTTTTAGTTTTTGCAGGTAAGGTGGATGATTGCTACCGTTTTAGTATTTGTGTGTTTGAACAATATTAAGCAATATGGGTGGGTGGGTATTGTTCACTTTTAACTAAATAGGAAATTTTGATTACCGTTCAACGTGAAGACGCGATTGAGCTAATCTTTTAAAGGAGAAGATATATACCTTGGACATAAACATTTTCTAACAGTGATCAGTAGGGTATAAGACACAGTAATTAATCCACCCCTATAAATACAACTCAAGATCAATCTTCTCTACTCACACCAAAATCATTCTTCTCTATTATTTTCTCTATATATTTTCTCAAAAAAAAAACTCCTTTTATTATAATTTTTATTCTCAATTTTTTTAACTACCATGTCTCAATCTCAAAATATTAGTCAATCAAGAAATATAAAACCACTCAAGAGTACGTATAGTCAACCTCTACCGACTCAAAAAAAAAAAAATTCAGATGAAGAGAACAATCCGAGAGTATTTTCTAGTCGAGAGATAGCCACAGATGAAGGTCGTGCATCTTCAAAAACAGAGCGAGATGCTAAGTATCAACAACCGAGAGGTTCTTGGTTTTAAGTTTATGAAAAACTTATTGATGGTGCTAAGATTATTGTGATAGATTTCCTTGGAGGACTTTGTACCTTGTGCAGGCGAAGAAACGTTCGGTCAAATTTTCGGCTATGTTGTTGGAACGTTGGTGGTATAGTACACACACGTTTCATTTTAGAGACTTTGAAATAGGTAATATATTTTAATTTATAATTTTTATGAAATCAATGCGATTCATATACGAAATTAACAATTTTATTTTTTAACAGGAGCAACACCATTATATTTGAATTTCCTGCTTGGGATACCTTGCGTTCTGGGAGATGATGTTCCATTTTACCAACAAAGTTGGTTTGCAGAAGACCGATATAAATAAGCACTCCCGTTGTACTTTAGCGCAACCAACCATACAAAACTTAGAAGTAACGGATTTGCTAATGTAGGTTTAAAGGCATTTATAGTCGACAAATTATATGGTGAAATTTATCCAGAAAATCCAGACCCTACCAACGATATCCAAATTGCTAACGTCTTTATTTTATAGTTAATTGGTGTGTATTTTTTCCCCAACTCAAAAAGTTATGTTCAAGTAGGATGGCTAGAGGCGTTGCAAGATATGGAAAAGGATGTCGATTATGATTGGGGATCCGCTATATTAACCGAGATTTATGTTAGTCTTGATGTCACATGGTTGGGTGGGTCAAACATGGAAGGTGTATGGGGAATCCTTGAGTTAAATATGATAATAAATTACTTTTGATTTTATATAAGCTTACAAATATTTATAGCCACATAAAATAATCGTATGTTGTTTATTTCAGATTTGGTGGTATACATATACCAATATCAGTCTACCAAGAATGAAGAGCTTCACCAGAATTTTTCTCTCAATTGTAGTAAAGTATGAAGCCGGTAACTTGCACATATAATAAAACACCTCTGAGCGAGATAATATCCATGTGCGGAGAACCCAAATGGATCTTAGGACCGAGCAAAGTGTTATTTGGAACCCGTATGAGAATTATGTTGAGATGAGTTTTGATGTAGCCATTAGGTTCAGAGAATTTTCAATGCAACGCCTGATGCTCTATAATCAACTTAGATATATTGGTGTTTATTTTTTTGGGGAGGAATGTGCTTGGTATTCCATCAAATCCCCCACGATCCACCTTCCTCGGATCGGACTACACAAGCCGGCGGAATCGGGGTTGGAAAGGGAGCGTAACACAATTCCAATTGTCTCGCAAGGTATGAAGTGAACTAATTCTTATACAGGCACATCGGTCTCTTAAGAGCAATTGGTAGAACATTTGAACCAAATGGAGTTAAAAGATCAGCTTACTAGACGTATGTACAACCAACCGTTGCAGACGTTGACATAACCCTTAAATATTGATAGGATCCTAAAATAAATAATTTAGTTAACATTTCATATGCTTGTTTTAGTTATTTCTTTTGTATTTTTGACATATTACGCTTGTTTTAACTTTTGCAGGTACTTTGGAGTCACATGAAGTAAAAGAAGAGAATTATTAGGGGGAGGCCTGCTGTTTCACAAAAAAGTGCTAAAGGGAGTCGAACTAGTAAAGGCAGACTAAATTTTACTCGGGGCCACTTCCCTTTTATATCTACCTAAACCTAGATCGAGAAACTTGGTTTTATTTCTCATCGACCATACTATTACACTGTCGTAAATGAAGGAGATGGGTCTGTCCGTCTTTGAAGTTTTGAAACAAGAAACTGGGTGCAGTTCAAAACGGAGAAAGATATCGAGATTTAGAAATTGAGAAGAACACGAAATTTGAATACAGGGGTTTCAGGCAGTTGAGAAGAAATAAAAGAGATGAAATTAATTCCATGAATTGAATGGGGGTTCGATTGTTTTTGAAGCTGAGATGGGATCACAGAGAACAAGATAGAAAAAGGTGATGGTTTAGTGGTTTCAGATGGGTTATGGCTGAAATCGTCAGTCAAGACGGGAATCTGAGTTTGGTCGCTGTTGATTCCGTAAGATGGGTAAGGCTTGAAATTCAATTTTGTTGCCGAGAGAAATTCAGCCGAGAATGGCAAGAAATCAGCTAATGGAGGAGGAAGAAGGGGCAGTATGTTGTTGTTGGGTTTGAGAAGATGGAGCTGGTAGTTTGAATTTCTGTTGGGTTCGAAAAAGAAGAAGACAACGTGAAGATGAATGGGTGCAGTTCAAATCCGAGCGAGAGATTGAGATGAATTTTTGGTTTGCATGTTGGTAATCGAAACTGAGACAGAATAGAACAAAAAAGGGTTGGCAGAGATGGAGATTGAAGTGGGTTTATAATGGTTGGATTTTGTGTGAGAGCAATTGGGTTTGTGTGTTTGAATGTTTAGAAATAATGGGTTTGTTTTGAATGATGAATTCTTGCAGAGAAGGAGTTTAGAACCATTAGAAATGCCACCAACTCATACCGGAATTGACCAGGAAAATACACAGAAAGTGTTTGACGAAATGCTTCTTTGAATTGTCGTAGTGAAATGTTGAGTTGCCTGTCAGTGCTCCAAAAATGACAGGCATATTTGATAACTAGATTCTTATTATGGGCCACATAGGTTTAAGCTATGGAAAGCTTTCCAAAGGGTTTGGACTTAAGTTCAGAAAGCTAGGGTTTTGGATTTATTTTTGGAAATTGAGGAATTTATGTTATTTTGAGAAAGAGAGTCTATTCTAAGAAGGATTCTACAAGGAAGAAAGCTATAAAAGAGCAACTTCAACAAGAGGGAGAGATATCTAGGTTTTTATCTAGTTCTCTTCTCACCTTTTCTACTTCTTTTTGTGGGTTTGCACGGAGAAGATTTCTCGACATCTAGGGTTTGTAGTTTATTTCTTCTATTCAATTTTATGAACTCCAATTTATTATGAGTAGTTAATTTTCTTTTATTAGTTTGGGAATAGTTGGATTCTACAATACATGATTTTTGGTTTAATAAATTAGTTTTGTCTCAAATTTATCGTTCATAATTCACTACAAATGTCCAATTTATTGATTGTTTGTTTAGTTAAGTTGCAAATTGATTGAACTCACATTCATATCTAAATCAAATTTAGGGTTTATTATACGCAAAAGTGATACTCCTTGAATACAAGTAGTATAAATATGATTATGGCTTGTAGTGATATATCCTTGTAATCATATGTGAATCGTGACCTTTGTTAAATTGAATTAGTGCGCTTTGCACGTTCAGTTGCATTGATTATCCTAATTTCATGAATCTTAATTTTCCTCGGGAATTAAACTTGATTAGTGCTTTTTACACGTTAGGTTGTTCTCTTGAATTCATATTCGCATCTTTTTAATGTGTTTGTTGATGACTTAAGGAAATTTGCGGGATATTCTTGCGATCAAGGTATTCTAGGGCTTTTGATAATAAGAGATTAAATACCAATTCTAATTGTTAATATAAGAAAACATGTTTTGTGAATGAAAATGAAACCTTAACTATATCCCCACATCTTTGATTCTTTTCTAATATTTCTTAGCTTTCTTAATTAGTTTAATTTACTTTTATTAAATCTGAAAAAATCCCCCATTTTACATAAGATTTCAAAACCAAATAACAACCCAAACCTCTCTATAGGAACGATCCTTTCTTACCCTTGCTTCATTATAAATCTTAAGTAGTGATAAAGTAATAAATAATTTTGGAGTGGTACGACACACATCAAACATCAGTCCCTATCTTAGCGGACTTTATGGAACATCACAACCTTCCCAAGGGGAAAGAGTGCGAGATACACAACAAGGATCTCCATATTATCCAGTGCAACCTCCACAATCAGGATCTCGTCGGGCAAGTCCACAAGATCCTAATCAAGTTTACGGTAGACAAATAGACTTTGTCACCTCTCCAGCTCAGAATTGTGATATCCTTGGATCTGATGATGGATCTCAATCTGTAGGAGCAACTCAAGGATTTGGGAGTATGCTGGACCTGGGATATTATGAGAGGAATTGGTCTAGGAATGAGTAGTTATGTTTTATTCAATATTTATTGTTGAAATTGAGGTTAAGGAATTTAACTATTTATGTAATCAGAATCAATTTATAAATATAAACTACTAAATTTATTACACATTCAATTAAAATTTATAACAATTTCTTTTCTCGAGTAGAATTTCTCTATATTTTAACATCCGATACGTGCAATAAAAAATACTTCAGGATTGCATAATGAGCTTCATAAGAAAAAGTTTTCTTTTTCCATCTTCGCCATTCTTCTCGATCTCGCAATACAACTTCAGCATTAGTTTCCCCTCTTACTCGATATCGATTGACAACTCAGACTAAAGCTATAAATTTTTTAATTTCACTTCTTATGGTTTGAAATCGACAAAACAACCTAGGTACATACGGTTATTCGGGTTACCGGTGTCATTGCACAAGTTTTCATAGATTCTGCTCCAGTAACTCATACTCACTAAACCATTTTGCCGTCGTTCTGTATCCCTTGCTGAATAACATACAACAAAGTTTCTACAAAGAGATAGATCTTCATCTATGGTAAACTCTGCCGGATTAATATACAGTTGAGCCATATGTGTGTAAAAAAAGGTGGAGAAGGTTTGATTTTGGAAGTGAAAATAGTTGAATTTGTAGAACTATTATATAGACGTTGTATAGGACTAGCCGTTGTCGGCTCAACCTAGGTCGATCGTCTCAGCTTGCAACGACAACGACTATATAATTTATAATTTCGATCATAGTCTTTCATCTAGGTTTAATCGAACGGCTATTTATGATTTTAACAATAAACTAATTCAATTTTAAAATTTTAATTAAATATAATTTGATTTCAAAAGGAATAAACAAGCTTTATAGTTTGATTGAATTAACTAAAATTATATTGAAACATTAATCTTCATTATATTAATTTAATGTACTACGCTCTTTTACAAGATATAAACTAGGACAATAAAAACTTAAATTAAATAAATACTTCAGTAAAAATCTCTGAAAATCTTGGACCTCCTGTTTATCTTCATTTGAAGGATCTTCCATTCGAAGCGCTCTTAAGAAGATTTTCCCTAGTTTTTTTGAGAAGTACTACGGCTAACTTTCAAAAAAAAATTTGCCTTCATTTTTCTTGCCTTGAACTGTTCATTTTCTTTTAGGTGCAGATTTGATTTGGTTAACATATAAAATCTGAAGAGCTCTTTTATCATTCTCTATTTTCTTATAACCATCATATATCTTGCTGACAACATCTTCAAGTATGACTCTAGAAAAATCAAGTTGGGATGCAATTTTTGCCATTTTTTTCTGAATTTTTTAAACAAAAATTGAGATCAAGAGTTTGAGATGGAAATATTAAGAATAAAGTGAAAGTAAAAGATATTTTGAGTGAAGAAGGTGTGATTTTGGAGTTGAAAATGTTTGAATTTATAAGAAAAGAAATGACAACCGTTGGATGAGAACCATTGGATGAGAACCATTGAGATTTGACGTTGTCAAATTAACCTGAGCCGCTCGGACTAGCCTGGGCCGAGCAGCTCAGGTTGATTCGCTCGATCCAACTTGAGACGCGATGGACAAACCCCCCAAATACCAGTTTCCCAAACCATTTAAGGGATTTGTCCATCCCACTATCCCACTGTGAATGAATAATTGACAAATTAACCAATATACCCACCCTACTGGAATTGCTAACATATGTCATTCGCTTGTATCCTCATGTTCTTAAAACTTGTCTATTTATGGCTCCACGACTATTAGTTAACTTTCACCCGATGCAACTAGTTTGCGCTCATAAATGGTACGACTAATTAAAATTTCAAGTATCAAAACACACATTGGATCGATAACTCAACTTAAGTGCATAGCTATCGAATTTGCTCCTTTGGTACTAAACTCGGGATTTCCTATGAAATTATGATGAAGAATGTGAGGCAATCCAAATTTCTTGCATCATCGTTCTCCTTGATCAAACTGTAATTCACAATGCGATAAGGTATGTTTGGTAGTGAAGAAACCAAGGCTTTATTCATCACCACTAGCAACTTTATCATATGATAACAAGAGAACTAATCTCAATGGAATTTAAAAAAACATCAAGAATTGTGATGTTATCTAAATTTAAAGGTAAGACTAAACCGTCTCCAACAACAAACATTGCGTCAAATTAGACGACACTATTTAGTGAGAATTTTTTTTCAAAAATATAGTTAGAAGTTAGAACTTAGAAGAACCAGAATTTTTCTAAACTGAAGCTTATATCATTAAACTATAATATATCATTAAAAATATACTACTAAGAAGGCTAATATCATTAAACTATACTGTATCCTTAAAAATATACTAAGAAGATAAGAGATTAGAGTAGATATCTTAAATAGTTTATAACTACTATTTTTCCTATAGTTTACGTAGAAAATAATTATACTAACTTTTCTGTTTGTGCTGTGCTATAATGATACATATATATATAAGTAAAGTTATTAAATATGCCAAGGTGGATGCGTTACTCAGATAATGTCAATGAGCAAGCATTCCACGATGATTCGAATAGCAAGTAAAATAAGAAAGTAAATCAACAGTTAACACAAGAGATTTTACATGGTTTGGCTATGCCTATATCCACGGGGTAATAAATTTAGTAGTTTATTAAGTATCTGATTTGGTTTACAAGTGTGTGAATAGGAAAGTTATGATTACAAAGAGATGACTTGACAAGACTTAAGACTTTCTTCTCTCTCTAGGCTCTAGCAAATGTTCCACCCATTCTCTTGAGATCAAGTCTAGTATTTATAGACTTTCTCTTAGCCTATTATCTTCACTTGCGCAGCTGAATGATATGTCCCTTTCTTGAGCCCGTTATGATCTCACTAAGGATCTTGATCCGTTGTAAAGTCTCCACATGTCTCTGCGCCACTGAATCATCATTTAATGATAAGTGGAATCCAATCATGCGTCTGATATTTCTGAAAGGATGCTATAAAGAGGTGACGTCAGGAGATAACCTTGCGGATCTTCCACGTCTCTTCCCCGAGATGAGATAAAGTGGATCAGGTAATGATTTGGTGCTTCTCTTTGATCTCATGATTTTCATATACACCATAATCTTAGGATAAATCTGGGTTCCAAATGGCGCCATGTGTCTATCAGAATATTTGTATTCACAGTTTTTCCCTTTTCTTTCGTATTCTACCAAGGGTGGGATGGGAAGAAAAAATTGTCCACGCCTGCCGTCATTTAGCATGTTTCCCATGATCTGTTCCAAATTCTTAATCGCGCAATCAATTTTCCCTCTAGGCTTTGGATATTCCTTCTCTATATAAGGAGGACCTTGGAAAGAGAAAAAACATTTATTTTGTTTCTTTTCTTGTCTTCTTTCTTTCCAGTCTTTTCGTTCCTCTTTTGCCGAAGCTATTCGTATTTATTGTTCATCACCTGATTCTGTTGGTGATCAAAACTTATTTTAAAGTAAGTTCTCCCTTCTACTCCCTCTAATTTATTTATTGAAGTAAAAGGTTTAAACTTTTAATCTTTGTGTTGATCGATTTCTCCTGCTATGATTACGATTTGCTGCTTGATGATGCTATGCTTTTAATTTTTAAATCTAATGCTTTTTGTTTGTCATTTTCTTGAGATTTCTCTCTCGTATTTTAGGATTTGAAATCCCTTATGCTTATGAGTTTACCATGATTAATGATAAATATGAACTGAAACTCTTTTAAGCTTCTCAATTTTGTTCATTTTCTGGTTTCTGATTTTGAAGTGAGAAACCGTTTTTCTATGCTTGGGTTTCTTGTCAGTTAAAGTCGGTCTGACTTTCCTTTGACCAACTGCATGTTTCACACGTGGTATGTTGTTAATTTTCTATTTTTTTTATTATTGACTTTCTTTGCTTATATGCAGTCATTACGAGGTCCCCACGATGTTCTTATCGCAAAGGTGATGATCTACGCTCCTCTCGATCCAAAAGCAAATCCATCCGTTATGCAATTGTTAGGCATAAGCGCATGACACATCCAAATAAATCCCCTTCTTCTGAGATCGATGCTAGCATTACGCCTTCCCCCTATCGTAGTCCACAAGAGTCAGATGTCATGGTTTTGGATTAGTCCATGCCTCCTATTATTGAGCAATTACCTCCTCCACCTTTGCTTCCTGTTAATAAAGTTCAGATGGGCCTCGCCTATAGCTATCGCTATTGGACTATCACAGAGATCAATACCTCTTTTCACTTGGAGGGATTTGAGGTGGAGATGTTTCAAGGTGATGCTTTGACGGAGGAAATGATTCGTCAATTTCCTTTTGATGACATGAATATTATCATTATTGTTGGTCATCTAGAGGATGGGTTGGTTCTTCCATTTTATAGTGAAAAGAACCCTTTGTTTCTGGATATTCTTGCGAATCGAACCAGGTGCAAAAAGGATAAAAAGACTCAAATGCGCCATATTGCTCAGTACACGGGAAATTAATGGCGCATTTTAAACGAGTGTTGGCGTCGCAACACTGGTATAACCAATGCTCTCCATCATGTTCCTCAATTTGATCCTAAGGATTACACTCCTGAGAATTTTAATGCTACCTATGCTGACTTTGCACAAAAGACTAATACCATTCCTTGGAGTTGTAGTACTCGGCGTATGCCTATGGGCGCAACGGAGAAGAATAGAGGTGGGGTCCGCCTCTTGACCGATATTGATAAAAGTAAGATACATGAAGTCTATGATTGTGATACAAAAACTTACGTGCCTATCCATGATGAAGATAAGCTACGTATTGATCATGACTTTCGCTGGTATCGTACTGTCTTGAAAATAAAGGGTCCTTGGTTTAGAGGTTGGTCTGCTGCGAATGTGCCCCACGCTTCTCTTCCAGTAAAGTATGATTGGTATGTGCCGTGGCGTTTCAATATCTTTGGTTGTTTAGATATAAGTACACTTTTCTGAAAAACCTTTTAATATGTGTTATGATATGACATACAGACTGTTTCATTAGTTGTATTTTTATTTGCACAGAATGAGTGTCCTGTAGAGTCCTCTGACATCCGTGCTGCTATACCACAGTCTTCTAGACACACACGAGGTTCTGAGCCTACGCTTGATGCGGTAAGTGTTTGTTCTTTTTTTTTTCTTTAGGTTCTATGGTGGCTCATGGTTGCCCCCAACACTTACAGATTCAAGCGCTTATTGGTGTAGAATCCGAAAAGGCGCAAGGGGTCTTCCAAACCTACTAACTCCTCCACTACGAGAGTTGAAAAAGAGATGGATGACACCACTTTTAGCTCCCAGGGTCTAGTCCTTGAGATTGATGAAAGCAATCAAGATAGTAAAGTTGATCCTATTGATGGTAAAGAGTCTGATAATTTGTCTGGTGTTGGTTATGGAAATGTTGGTAGTGGTCTGTTTGACCAATAAATTATTCTTGCTGAGAGCTATGTTGAGAGAACTACTGGTGATGTTGAAGAAACTATTGAGCAGGTCGTAACTACTACGGGGGTAAGTTCTAGTATTGTTGTTGGCGCAGAAGGAATTAGTGAGGGATTTATTAATCCTTCACAAGTTGCAAAATCATTTTCTTTAAATGAGGATTTGATTGTTTCTTCCTCTGTTACTCTATAATTACCAAGAGGTTAAAGATCAAGGTGATCAAGGCGGCGCACCCGTGGAGCCTGGCAATCACTCAGGCCTTAAGCTTAAGCTTACCTTTGGGTCATTTTATTTTTATAATATCTGATGTGGTTGGGGAACCAAGCTCAACTGATTCGAAGAGGACTCAGCTTCCTCCCTCTTCGCCTCCTAATCTGTTAGTTAAGTGGAACAATATTTACCCTGTGAACAGTGTAGGAAATGAAGCTTGGCTTAATGCCCCTGCATCCAATGCCCCGTCGCGTTCATCTATAACAGTTTCTTTTGCTGAAGTGATGGCGTACACCAATGTGGAATCTCTAAATGCTTCAGTTTCTCCTCGTATCTCTGCTATTTTGACTGATGCGGTGCGTATCTCTGCATCTGCACAACCTTGCACAAATGCTGGTGCTTGCACTAAGACTGTTCCTCTTATGATTCAAGATCAAGTTGATGCTCTTTCGATAGTTGACAAGGGTAAAGCTCCTGCTATTCATTTGGACTTTGATGTCCATGCTTATGATGACTCCATCCTAGAGTGGGTTTTGAATGAAACCAATTTACCTTTTCCTGGATCCCCAGTACAAGGCCAGAATACTGTTGCTGATGCTGCTTACTATCAGCAGCGTACAAATTTTGTAAAAACTCAGGAATTGTATTTCAATCAGTCCCGTTATGCTGCTGCTAATCTTTATGCTCAAGTCCCCGATGCAGAGGTGAAAATTATGGAATCTTTTGTTGATGGTCATGCTAACTTCTTGCCCTAGTTTACACATTATATGATGTATGTTACTCTTTTAACTTTTTTCTTACTTATTTTTGCTTGATTTAAACATTTGATCCTGATTACTTCTTCAGATTGCACAACAATAAGAATATAGATATCGTCTGTTCAAGCTATATAGTGTGAAGGCTGCTAAGTATGCTGCTCTTCATGAACAAGCCCAAATTGATCGTGCCTTAGTGAATATCCAATTGGATGGGCTAAAGAAGAAGTTTTAAGATCAGAATATAGCTTGTGATTTTGGAGATACTTTGCGTCAACTTAATGAGAGCAAAAAGGCTCTGGTCCGTGCTGAGGAAGTTTGCGACGCTTCTCTACGCGATCGTGACCAAGCACGACTAGCTTCGGTTGTTGTGCGTAAGACTGCTGATACAGCTTACGCAGCCGAACTCTCTAAGGACTCAGGTCCGTTGAAGCTTTTACCCCTTTTTCCATAGTATCTCAACCATTTTTTCATTTTTTCTGATTCCCTGCTTACTCATAGGAACTTTTGACTTTGAAGAGATATTAAGTCTTCGTAGGGATAATTTCGCCTTAAGCGAGATCTCTGGCAGTTTCGAAAGGATAGTGAGACTCTTCCTCTTGAATTAAGCCAAGCTTTAGCTAAGGTGGATTTGTTGATGTTGCAATTACATGACGTTGGGGATGAAAGAAATGATTTTCGTAATAAGTGGATGCATTTACACCAGGATCACATTTCTCTTATGAATTGGAAAAATGACACCATTACAAACCAGAAGAGTATCATTAATGATTATGAAAGGCGTATAGCCTGTGCCCCTTTGCAGTCTACGCTTTGTTTAGAGTTAGATAAATCTAACGTTGCACTTAGTAAGGTTACCGAAGAAAAAGCGCAGCTTCAATTGGACATCATCAATCTTAGGAATGAGCTTTCTCATACCCGTAAGGGCTTGGATGAAGCTATAAGTGAAATTGCTTATAGGAAGTCCTCTTCCGTTACTCTTAGTCGTAAGATGGAAATTCCCGAAGAAGATTTTTGTTGCCTATCTTCTGAAAATTCCTCTTTTCGCTTAGAAAAAAGTAATCTTGAATTTCAATATGGCATATTATCTGAGGATTTTAGCCGTGTTGACGCTGAGAGGGAGGAATTGTCTCATGCCTTAGAGAAATCTCTTTCCTATGCAGGAGGTAGATATTCATGCTTGCCACTCTTCTCTTCCATTATTTATTTTTTACTTAACCTTTAGATTTTTCTTATGAAGAGTTGGAGGATCGCATCCAGGGTTTGAATAAAAGGATTAACAATTTAGAGGCTGATGCTGCCGGTCTTAAGGCTGAGATCAAAAAGCAAAGTGATCTTTCTGCTCGTAATTTGCATCTGGCATTGACTCATGATAACCATGCTAAGAGATTCGAGTCTCAGAACCAGTTGCTGAGCAGGGAACTTGAGGAACTGCGCGAGTCCACTGCTATAACTTTGTCCACTCGTGAGGAGGAATTGAAGAGTATTTATCAAGATTCAATGGTGGAGCAAGTTAATATTGTCTTTCACGATGTTGAAAGCTGAGTTCCAACCTCAAGCTTCCCGTTACTGCTGCTGAAGATTGATTTAGATACGTTGCTACTTTTGTTACTCAGGTTATTGAGCTTTTTTGTTATAAAAGTTTACTGTGCATAACTTTTCTAAGTTATACTTTTGATTTTTGAACATCTAGTGTTTTCTTGGGGTTATTTGATGTTTGCCTTTATTCCTTGCATGGTTGCAAGAGTTTTAATATTTACTTTGCCTTGTAAAAACTGTCTTATTTTGGATTTATATATTTTGTGTAATCCTGAACAGATGGGATGAAATTTTATGTTTAAAATTTGAGTTCATGTTTGAACAATTCTTATGTTTAAGATGCGTGAGTCTTGTAGGACTCGACCACTGTCACATGGCATTTCCTTATTTTTTCAAAGAACAAGCGACCTGTACTCCATATAGCTTTTGCTCTTGATCAGAGGGGTTCAGGTAATGAGTTTTCGATCCCAATCATGGAAACATTACTTACGAAAGTATGAATGCTCAACTTTGCGTTTCCACGTGAGTTTGCCTTAGTCTACGTAAGGTTATTATTTTATACTCAGAAGCAGCACCTGCTTGTATGCGTGTCTCATATCTATTTTATACATACATAATTTTATGTCTTGTAACTTCTGTAAACGTGGTTTTTCATTGATTATACATTCTCTAGGGATAGACACAAACGCTCATCTGGATTTTCTTCTCCTAAAACTTACATTGTTTTCCTTGTTTTTTTTATTAAGGATGATATATTTTAAGAAATTGAGCATTCCATGGATGTTGTAAGATTTCCTCTTTTATATTTTTTAGATACTAAGATCCTTTCTATGCGATGCTCTGAATAATGTAGGGACCATCCCAAATTGGGCCCAATTTTCCCCACGCATTTACCTTTAGATATTTAGGGATTGTGCGTAGCACATATTCTCCTACCACGAAGTTACGTTCGTGGACTCTTTTGCTAGCCTGCGCTAACCATTTTTTATAGGGAAACCTCCTTGCGTTCTTCGAGATCATCTATCTTGGCTAGGATCAAGTATGAGGTTAAGTTTTCTTCCCAGGATTCTGTCTTTGTGGTTGAGATGATGACCTCTGTTAGGATGACCGCCTCTGTTCCGTAGGTTAGCAAAAAAGGTGATTCTCCCGTGGTTTCTCTTTTCTTTGTACGGTATGCATATAGTACAGTGTGTAATTGTTCACACCATCTACCGTTTTACTCATCCAAAGCCTTTTTCAAATTGAGTGCGACAGTCTTATTAGTTGCTTCAGCTTGTCTGTTGCTCTGAGGGTAAATCGGTCTTGACTTGTTCTTTTGGTTATTTAAAACATTGAACAGTAGATTAATGTTCTTCCCTTGAAGCTGCTTCCCATTGTATGAGACTATGGCCGCGGGTATGCCAAATCTACATACAATATTTTCAAATAGAAATTTGAAAACGTCTTTATCATTGATTTTTGGGCAGCACAACTGCTTCCACCCATTTGGTGAAATAGTCTGTTGCGACGATGAGATATTTTTTATGTTGTGTTCCTTTTACTAATGGGCCAACTATGTCCACCCCCCCATTTTACAAATAGCCATGGACTTAGGACAGAGTTTAAAGCCGTTATTGATGCTTTAATTTTCTTTGCGAACCCCTGGCACTCCTCGCATCTCCTAGCCATGTGCAACGCATCCTGATTCATGAATGACCAATAATAACCTTGCATTTTCTCCTTATGTGCCAGTGAGCGCATCCCACTATGATTTCTTGCATCCCCGTAATGGATGTCAGTTAAGATTTTCAGACCCTCTGTTCTTGACAAGCAGCGTAACAATGGTCCTAAAAAAGACATTTGGTACTGGTTCCCCTTTCTGAGATGGTAATTGACAGATATGACTTGAATCTTCCTTTCTTGCTTGACGTCGGAGGGTCAAGTTCCATCCTTGAGTTATTGATGAATTGGAATTCTCCAATCCTCCTCAGCTTCATCCCCAACTTCTTCCAATACAAATTTTGTTTCCAAGACTTCCAGATTTTTTGTTGATGGCTCGTAGATACGTCAGTGGAGATTTCCCTGCGTTCTTGTCCTTTAGTAGTGAAGCAAAATAGGCTAATGCGTCTGCATGCCTAGTTGCTTTCCGGTTGAGATGCCTGAATTTCACATTACGTATCTGTGCTGAATAATATTGTACCATTTTGAGATATGTTACTAGAGTTTCGTCTATGACCTGGTACTTGTGATCTATCTGGCGCATGACTAGTTGTGAGTTGCTACTTATTCGTACATCTGTGAAGCCAAGCTCAATGCTTAAATGTAAAGCTTGTATTACCGCCTCATACTCTGCGACATTATTTGTCGCTTCAAATTCCAACCTGTATGCATGAACTATGCGATCTCCTGTGGGCGTGGTAATAACTACTCTGATCTCGAATCCTTCACTATCAGAAGAACCATCCACGAATATTTCCCATATTTGTGAATTTACCTTTTCCATACTATTTTCTGGTTCTTGCTCTTTCTCTTCTAATCCCGGTATATCTGCTACGCTGGCATCATCTGTAAGAGGAATTTCCGCTAAGAAATCTGCTAGGGCCTGGGACTTTTCAGCTGTCCTTGGTTTAAAACTGACCTGGAATTACTTTATTTACGTACTCCACTTAGCCACCCTTCCTTCCCTTTCAGCGCTCTCCAGGACTTGCCCAATTGGAGCTTTCGTAAGTACTATTACGGGATGAGCTAAGAAATAAGTACGCAACTTTTGCATAGCCCAAACAAGCGCTAATATCAGCTGCTCCATTTTGGTATAATTTTGCTCAGCCGAGCTTAGCGTTTTGCTAATATGGTAAACTGGTTTTTCTACCTTGCTATTTGTCCTTACTAAGTCATCACTTATAGCATTGTCAGTTGCTGACATATAAAGGTTTAGATCTTCTTCGTGTTCTGGATTTTGCGGGATTGGAATTGATGCCAAATATTCTTTTATCTTCTTGAATGCTTGTTCACACTCTTCAGTCCAAACGAATCTGCTTCCTTTTCTTGAGCGTGTAAAAAAATGCTTTACATCTATCTGATGACCTTGAGATGAACCTACCTAGCGCAGCTAACCTTCCATTCAGCTACTGCACTCCCTTGATATTTCTTGGTGAGGGCACTTCCATGTGATGGATTTTATCTAGCCGGATCTACTTGTATTCCTCTCTCGGTTACCAAGTAACCTAAGAACTTACCTGATGTTACTTCAAATGAGTATTTTATGGATTGACCTTCACTTGATACTTTCCCATCGAATTAAAAATTTCTAGTAGATCTGATAAATGATTGCTAGCATATTTGGTTTTGAATAACATATCATCTACGTAGACTTCCAAAGAATATCCTATCCAAAGCTTGAAGATGTTGTTGACTAACCTTTGGTATGTTGCCCCTGTATTCTTTAGTCCGAAGGCATTCTGGTATAGCAGTAGAGGCCGCACATAGTGAAGAATGCAGTGTGCCATTGATCTTCTTCCGCTAGCGTAATTTGATTGTACCATGAACATCCATCCATAAATGACAGAGCTATGTACCCTGAGGTTGCATCGACCATCTGGTTAATGTTTGGCAGCGAATAGCTTTCTTTTGGACATGCTTTGTTAAGATTACTAAATTTGATGCAGACGCGGACTCCCCCATTCTTTTTGGGTACTATCACCATATTAGAGATCCAGGTTGGGTAGTGTGCTTCTCTTATGAAGCCTGCTCCTACTAATCTCTGCAGTTTTTTTCTTCCACTGTGTCATGGTATATGGGTGCTACTTTCCTGATACGCTGCTTGAATGGTTTTGCATTTGGACTAACCTTCAGGTGGTGGCATATGATTTTGTGATCAATGCATTGCATATCACTTAGCTTCCATGCAAATACATCCGTGTATTCTTTTAGTAATGCAACCAATGCCTCCTCCCCTTCGTGCCCCATCAAAGTTCTTACTTTAATCGTTTTGGGCCCATTCTCAGTTCCGATATTAATTTCTTTAGTTGGCTCAGCTACAGAGAATATATTTTTTGGAGCGTTGATGGGAGTGGCTTTCTGTAATTGCTATTTGATCTGCTTAACATCTTCTGGCTCTAAGGATTTCTTTTCCGATTTAATAGAGTTAGATTTGCCTGCCAGATTGATATCGTAGGTTAGAGAAGCTGTGTTGACCATATATTCCTGGAATTCTTGCTCATTCGCTTTGAACTTGCATTCTTTTTTTCGTTCTCGCTCAACTTTGGCCTTTTCCTCACCTAGCCTTATCAACGCAGCATTGCAGCGTCTGGCTTCGTGCTGATCTCCTTTGATATCCATTTCCCCATCGGGTCCTGGAAAGCGCATGCATTGGTGATATGTTGATGCTGTCCCTAGCATTTGTGAACCCATAATCTTCTTATGATTAGATTGTACGGGGAATGTGCATCTACAACCGAGAATCTCGTGTTGATCTTTAATGGGCATGCATTGACTTAGAGGATAATCTCACCTTTTGGGCTAGATGTAGAAACGTTGAATCCGTATAATGTATATGGTGATGGAAACATTTGCTCATATAACAATCTCATTCTTTTAAATGTCTCATAAAAGAGAATACTGAGGGAACTTCCACTATCAATTAATATATTTGTTACGTTCCACCCATGAATGGGCAATGTCAATACCAACGGATCATTGTGGACCTTAATTTCTTGGTCCATTTCCCTTGTGGAGAAAGTGAATGGTGTATTCATCTATGGTTCCTAGTCAGTGAGCAACTCACCTTTTGCTACTTTGAATATTTGATGATGCTCTATTCTCTTGCACGTGCACTCTAAAATGGATTCAGTCATGGTTTCCGCTACTGGATATTCTGAGCAAGTGATCATATGAATGTATTTCGTATTCTCGGGGAGTTGGATGCGGTTAACATTTCCTGCTGGTGAGAATTTTTGTTAGGTCCACAAACTTCTGCAAATATCCTGCATTGATGAGGTCTTGAATTGTGTGCCTAAGTTTTTTGCAATTCTCCATGGAATTCCCCAGGTATGCATGATATTCACAATAATCCTTGTGATCTTTTCTCTAATCTGGCTGCTTTCCTTTAGTGTTAGGGTACGTAAAGTTTGAAAATCGTTCAGCTGCTCTCAAGATCTGAGTTACGCTGGTATTTAGCTTTGTGAATACTCGGTCTCTGAAAGATTCCCTTTTTTTTACGACCATTTCCCTTTCCACTCCTAAATTTCATATGCGTATCTTGGTAGCTGGAGCCTCGAAAAGGTTCCGCTGCTCTTTTAGCACTTGGCTCTTCTACTGGTTCAACAGACATCGTCCTTTGCGGCTGCGTTCCTCTTTTTTTGGAAGGAGCATGGGTCATCCTTCTGGACCTCCTGAAGGGAGATGTACTTATCTTGGACTATGCAAAAATCTCTCAGCTTAGCTAGTAACGTGCAACTCTATGAAGATGGGTGAAGTTCTCACAAGCCCATACTTGTAGGAGTTAATTGCCACCTCGGGACTAACTTTCCGATAGTATGACAGATTTTCTTCCACCTATCTGTGTTTTCCCTTAAGGTCTCTCTTGGACCTATTACTAAAGCAAACATCCTGTCCAGTCTTACTCTCGCAGCTCGATTATACATATATGTCTCCATGAATAACCTTGATAGCTGCTCAAAGGAGTCGATAGAGTTTGGTGGTAAGTTATCAAACCACGTGAGTGCGCTATCCTTCAGACTTGAAGGAGAGAATCTACACACAACTTCATCTCATGTTCCCAATGCGTGAGTACTCTAGTATAGTACTTTAAATGTGTTGCGGCTTCAGTTGTCCCATCAAAGCAGTTGAATCTTGGGAGAAGGCATCTAGCTGGGATTTGTGCGCTGATTAGATGATGTGAGAGTGGAGTAGTGCGTTCTTCGTGGAAGACTTTCTTCATCCTTCCTCTATTCTTCTTTGCTTTTAGGGATGCGAGTTCTTCTCCAATTTTGAGCATTTGCTCAAAAATATCATTGAGCTGCTGAGAAGATATTTGGGTTCAAGCTCCTGTAGTTGACGCAGTCATATGCCTGGAAAGGTTGTACGATGAGTCAACTATGGATATAGTCGCAACCCTTATGGGATTTACCCGTTGCTGTTGGTTTGAATGATGGACTACCATTCTCCTGTCTGGGATCTGATTTACTCTTTCTAATAAAGTAAGTTATCGAGGAATCTCGACGCAAGGTTTTCCATCCCTGCATGCGAGGTTTCTAATCTTCCATGAATCCCTAGGGCAGACACTTCTGTGGCATTTGACAGAAGATTTCTCATCTCCTGGTTTTGTGTGGTCAGCGCAAGTATTTTGTCTGCTTGTTCCTTGTTTAAACTTGCTAGCTCAGACAACTGAGCTGTAAACAACACGGTCTCATCTGACCTATATGACCATTGGTAGGATTTTTGATAGGTACCCCATTTTCCATTTGAGGCATGGTTATCAAGGGAATTGTGGTTAACTGTTGAACCAGGTCTTCAACTCGTGGCTCAACCCTGCTGGTTGAAGGTGTTTTGATGTGAATTTTTGACAAGAAAGAAAATTGTAAATATTGCTTTTCGCTAAGCTGCAGAAGCAGAAAATATGCATAATTTCCTGACAAGCATCAGAATTATGAATAATATTCTTATCCTACATTCTGCAAGAAAATCGAGAAGGATACTCAGCTCCTGGCTAAATTAGCCTTGTAGCTCTTTTTGCATATATACGCATCATAAAAATTTCAGAGCTGTAATCAATTAAATCCTTGTTATTTCACATGCATCTATGGAAACCATTTGTATAAGACAGAATATGCTGATTATACGAAATTACGAACATTCAGAATAGAGGCTAAGCCATATCTGAACAAAAACGCGAACTAGATGCATACCATCTAATTGCAGAATCACATCAAGCATAATTTCAAGTTGCAAACTTCCAAAAATGAATCTCTTGATGATGTTCTATATGCACTACATAAAAATTAAGCATAAAATGCCAACGATAAATTTCATACAATTGAAAAACTCTAAACAGGCCATAAATATGGCCACGACATTAATGAATGTCAAAGCTAGCGATGTGTAGGCAATAACAAGGGCACTAGCAAGTGCTAGCCTTAGCCACACTACCAACACCAATGAGTAGCACAAGTATGTTCTAAAAAGAGCCAAAAAGACAAAAGTCAACAAAGCCAACACGTTCGAGCGCCAAGCAGGCCCTAGCAATGCTAGCGCTAGCACCTATGCCAAACCTGGCGTCGCTAGCCTGGCTACGCTAGTTTTAATGCGAGCTCCAGCGCCAACATCGCTGGAGGCCTGGCAGCACTACGCTCGCTCCAGCACCAACATTGCTGGAAGCCTAACAGCGGTAACATCGCTGCTGGCCTCGCAGCGCTATCGCTGGAGCTAGCGTGCCAAGGCTAGCGCCTCTAGCCCTAGTGCTACCTTTCGTCTTTCCCTATTTTCGAGCATCTTTTTCGCTCTTGCTTACACTAGCATTATCCTGAGTCCACGACTCCACCAATTCCTACAAGAAATCAAATCATAACACAAAGGGGGATTATTCATGGGTTTTGGTCTGGCGGTTACAACAACGTGGGTGTAGCAAATCCCCATGAACTGGAAGTTACAGAGTAGTGGTGAGACTGAAACAATTAATGAGGAAGTGGAGTCATGGTTTCCCGAAGATTCCAAGGCGGTTAATCCGTTAACCCCATGATTCCCTCTTCTCCATTTATTCATTACTCCCACAATTTTACTAGGAAATTACGTGTTTTCCTAACTATTATAAATAAGCTCCTTATACCCTTTCAAAATCACAACAAGTTTTACAATTCTAATAAGCTTTGTGATATCTTTAAATAGTTCTACAACTCTACACATCATTTATAAAATTCCCTTAACTTATTTTGATTCCTTTCCCCAAGATCAACCCATTTCCTCTCATCGTGACCGAAACATAGCATAGCAGTTAGGCTTGATCTGTACGATTTTGATCTCTGAATCTAAATAAAGTACTTCAACAGTGCATTGTTTTGCTTAGAGTCAATTTTAGGTACTAAAAATTGGCGACCACAGTGGGAGATGAATCTCCCGGTCACGAATCCAATTCTTCAACCATCTGAAAATCAATTCTTCAACCACTCAAAAATGGCCGATCTTAGGTCAGGTTCAGCAACCAATCCCAATTCAGGTTCAAAACCCACTTCAAAAGATCGTAACAAGAGGGTTGGAGTTCCAAAAATCAATCCTCAAAACACAACCACTGGAAACACCGAATCTCCGCTTCATGCCACTGAAGGTGCTAAAAACAAGGAGCAAGTACCACTTACCATGGCTGATTTAATGAAACAACAAGACACCTTAGATGAAACCTAAATAGCCACGGCCACAACCCAAAAGGAAGTTCTTACTTTTCTTAAGACTCTGACAGAACATTTATCGCCGGAACAACATCATCGTCAAATGGAGCAAGTTAGGAATACATCTAAAACTGCTGGTGGAGCCAGCACGTCGAAAGATAACACCCAGGAAAATGACGAGGTACATATCATCACTGATCGTGTACTTGAAAAAAGTCACCAACAACAAAATTTCGTCACTCGCGAAGATCTAGAAAGGCTCTTATGAGACCGTGGGAAGGAAAATTTATCTTCATTCCATCAGCACCAACCTCTCTACCCAGCTGAAATCCAGAGAACTGGACTACAAAGCAAATATTCGTCCCCTCCATTCTCATTGTACGATGGCACCGGGAATACCCGAGAGCATGTTTTTCGATTCTTAGCGTCGTTAGGAGTGCATGAATATAACCAAGTGTTTCGACTCAAGATCCAAATCTCTCACAGGGAGAGCTTATACCTGGTACAACAACCTCGCCCCCCACAATATCTCTAGTTAGTCACAGATGGTCAATACTTTTTACGAAAAGTATTTTTTTGTCTCCGAGGAAATCACTCTCTTGTACCTGGGAAGAATGTTCTAGAGGAACAATGAGCACCCCAACGAATACGTGAAGTGGTTCAGAACACAAGATCTTGATTTCCATGATCAGAACGTGACTGGACAACAATTGTGGAGCTTTGCATTAATGATATGATTCATGTTTATCGTGATTTATTAGAAAATTTACGATTTCAAACCTTCTCTAAACTACATGAGGCCGCCAAAAGATCAGCAACAACTGCTCCGCCCCTGTTATAAAAAACGAGGCCCTCCAGAGAAGAAATCCATGGAGACAGCCGTGGAAGTAGACGCCTGGTGAACAAACAAAATTCTACCAAATACTCCATAAGTGTTATACTGAGGAAAGAGGCAAGAGGAAGGAATCTTCTCAATCAACGACACAGACTAAGCGCACCACATCAATTCTGGCAATAACCCCAGTATCAACTCACCGACAAGGCTCGGCCGAGACTTTGCGTCATCCACGACAAACCAAGACGGATTTGACAATCCCAGATTTCCCCTTTCCCATAGAAGAGTTCCTCAAACTACTGGAATTATGGGTACAAAACGGAGCTATCAAATTGCCACCTGTGCGATATCCATCCACCGAATTAGAGGTCATGTTACCAGCGAATGCAATGGTCTAAGAGGTATCTTTAAAGAAAAGATCGACTCAGGAGAACTATGCCTGAGGACTGAAGGCGTCCACAGAGATCCTCTCCCAGTCAGAAGCTTCACTCTCTCTGGGGACTCAATCAACAAAACTGTTCAATCCATGATGAAACGCATATGTGAACTCCTTTACTTATCAAAGGCGCAACAAAAATATATTTTCACCGCCCTCAATCGTGCTGTATCGGGTAAGCGTCTACTCTTCGCTGAGAAAGATGCCATGTATCCCAAATCTGCTACAGACGTGGTTTTCCGAAACAATGAGAATCCTAGCTGGGGATTTCTCACCACTGATTGCCTCAAAGACACCAAATTCTAGCACACACTAATCGATGCGGGAACTGACATCAACATCTTCACTATGAAGACCCTGAGAGCTGCGGGGATTTCCAAGCATGAAGTTACGCATTCACCAACTATGATCAAAAATTCTGAAGAGAAGTCCAGAAGTGACTACAGATACATCAGTCTTGAGGTGAAAACATGTGATACTCGAATACATGCCAAGTTTCATATTATCAAAGAAGACCCAAGCTATGACATGATTCTGGGACGCTCGTGGTCCATAGTAACAAGATGGAAGAGGATCTGTCTCCTCTACCAGCGCCGACACCTCCAAGACTCTCGAACAAGCCGGAAAATCCCGAAGATTCTCTATTAGACGAATTTTATTGCATAATGAATCTGGATGTGAAGCAATTTCCAGAAGAGGACATGCAATCATAAGTTCGAAGGTTTCACAAACAAGTAAGTCACATCCAACCAACTCCTTTACAACCAACAATCCCACGTCCCATCAAAGCTTAGGGATTTGACCTGGATATCAACCACACTCTGACTCGACGATGTGAATGAGAAGATGATCCTTTTTAAAATTTTATCAAATGGGTACAAATTGTCTCCACTAAGGGTAAGAAAACTAATCACCAGATTATTCAGAAGACATGTGTTGAAGATGAGGGGCCTGAACCCAATGCCTTCCATGTTGGAGATATAGTGAAGAAGATAACAGTCTTTCCTGAAGAAGAGCCATATCTCATCACCAAAATCTTAATCGGCGGTTACTACAAGCTTGTCAACACTAACAAGACAGAAGGGGTGGTCATACATGGCAAATGGCTGACAGCTAACAACGCTTAAGGCATTTTTCCACCATCCCGATTTATATCCCTATTTTAGGCAATATTTATAATTCTTCCAAAATGTTTGCAATATCTTGCATTCATATTTAGGATTTCAATTCATTAAATCAAGTAAAGTATTATTTATTTTTTATTTTAAAAATTTATCCTGGAAAATCATTCACAAATCTCTACCTACTCAAAATCCAAAAAATAAAACCACAAAAATCCATATGTCTCAAAACCTATGAAAACTTAAGAAAACCTAGAAAAATTCCTTGAAAACTGGCTCAACACCTTCATCATATTCCTTCTACATTTGCTCAAGAGCTTCATTCGCAAGCTTCAACTCCTGAGAAAGCCTATCCAGCCCACCTTTAGATTTGGCAACTGTCTCCAAACTATAGGATGCACGATTCTCCTACAAATACTTTTCAATATCTTCTAAATGACGAAGAAGCCAGTCAACATTAAACTCAGCTCTCTCGGCCTCCTCAAGAGCATCCTTCCAATTTAGAAGCACCATCTTAGAGATTTATTTACGGGGAATAAAAACCATATCATTCACGATTGACAGCAACACAGACATATCTTTCTCTAGAATACGGTAATTCTTGGGATTAACTATGAAGAAATGGCCATACTTCTTCCATATTACAACTCAGCATAAGCGGGCAGGACAGTGTAACCTACGACACACACATATTCAAGTCGAGCCTTATTAAGCTTGAAGTCGAAGCTAACTCCAGCATTCAGGTACTCAAGAGGAACAGTCTCCATAACGTCAGCATTCTGTACAACAATACCACTCGAAGTACTCTCTCCAAAAGTTACATTGGGGAAAACCTGTTCAGAATTCTGGGTTCGAAAAGATACATCGCAAGTAGTGTATTCATGAGACATTAAAGAGTAAATTTACTTGAAGTTGTGACAAGCCATCAAAAGTTGAAGGCATTGCGAAATGCGACTCGACACAAGGTTCTTCATATTCATTTCTGAATTCTTCAATTACTTCAGTATGAGATGATATTTCAGGACCGGTGTCATCTTGGTATTCTTCCTAAGTACTTACAACCACAACAATGCTTTCCGATACTAGGATATCCGTATTGTTGGGCATCTGAAAACAATAATTATTCACAAGAGTCAAAATTTATCAAACTTAGTAAAACGAAAGAGTATGTGACTTGGTAATATTCAAAAGAAGGCTCAAAAGAAAAGTTTACTTACAACATAAGGATATGAAGCACCAATAACAACTGGGATTCCGAACTCGAAAATTTGAGTACTCAAGTAACCCCGACAAGCCACGCCCCCAGACTATACAAAGAAGCTCGTTAGTATAAGATGTAGATTTATACAGAAAGGAATAATAAGAGAAAATACTAGACGCTTACTTTCAAAGGACGATCTCCACTTTCTGGCATAATTACCAGTGGTCTCTTCTCCCAGGACGAAGAATGACGTTCACGACAATATCACGTGCATGGTGATCCGGGAACCATGACTACAGGAAAGCGAATCAAACATTTAATTATTGAGTAAAGAATAATGATTAAATAGAAAGGGATTTTTTCTTTTGATACCTATGTCAAGCTAACGATTGAATCAAGTCTCACTCCATAAGTAATATTCAAGTTCGGTCGATCAGATAACTCCTTTCTAGAAGTCACACCGCAAACATCAGAACGCTTACTGGTCATAAACTGCTTAAGAAGGGTGATTGTGCGTTCCAAAATCTAGCATATTCATCAGTAACACATCCTTACCTATCATCTTGGAAGAAAGGAAAACTTCAACCAGAAATAGTATGAGCACCCTCAGACTGCTGAAGCTCATTTACAAGAGGCGCCGGGGTACGAAAACGAGGAATTGATTGATCAAAACCCATTTGCGGAGCCGCTCTATCAATATTATAACTTTGTGCGGCATACCCATCGGAGCAAACACTAAGAATATATCCTGGAATGAAGCTGTTCATGAAAGTAGCCTCACAAACTGTAGCTATATTACTCTCATCATTTGAGCCAAAATGCAAGACAATATGAAGACTCTTAGCAAAAGTCTCTGCTGGATCTACGTGTTAAAGCTTCAAACACCAAGGTATGAAATTCACCTCTTTCTCATTGTCCATTAAGCTAACAAGACTAACATAAGAAGGTTTCTTATTATCAACCGAAGTATTCTAGCGTACTCTATTTCTGTACTCGGAAAAGCCACAATTATGCGACGTTCCTCTTGGACGCACAACAAGAAAAGAGCAATGCCTCCAAAGAAGCATTGTTCCTATGAGCTAGGCTAGCCCTAACCTTTTCCTACGTTAGCACCAGGCGAGTACTAGCCCCACTAGATCAGCGTCGTAGGGACGCGTTAACATTGGCGCTACAGCGCTAACTTCCTTGTTAGCAGCGTCCCATGGACGCATTAGCATTGGTGCTAAAACGCTAGCAGTATCCCATGGACGCATTAGCATTGGCTCTAAAGCGCTAGGAAGCTAACAGCATCCCAGAGACGCATCAGTATTGGCACTAAAACGCTTGCTTCCTTGCTAGCAGCATTCTAGAGACGCATTACCATTTGTACTAAAACAATAGCTTCGTTGCTAGCAGCATCCTAACAACGCATTAGCAATTTGCGCCTAAGGAGCTAGTGCTAGCTTGATAGATACTTCTTAGCGATGCATTAACATTTGCGCTAAAAATCCAGCGCAAGTTCTACTAGCTGCTTTCCTTAGAAATGCGCCATTCCTTTTCAGCGTTGGCCTAATTCCAGTACTACCCCTATATGGTTATCTAATAAGCCTTCTTACTTAGGAACTTCCTCGTAATTCTGGCTTCAAATACTTCCAGAATGATGCCTTGTCACTTCTATGCTGACTTCTGGCTACTAAAACAACCATGTTACTCCTAAGTTAGTACATGACCACTAAACTTACCGGAGTTGGCACTAATCAGTCTGATTATAAATTCAGTAACTTGCACAACTTGCCTCATTTACTTAGAAATTCATTGACTTGGCTTGATCTAATCAAAACAATAGTGGTTCACGACTCCACTATCATTCTACGAGATATCAAATACAACACATGGAGGGACTGTCATTGGGGTATTGGTCTGGCGGTGTACGGAAATCGTGAGTTGTGGCAACACATCCACGAATAATAAGGTAACAAGTAGTGGGACAGTTGCAAGATAGTTGAGAGCAGGAGGAGTAATGGTCATACAAGTCTTCCTTATTTTACGGACATGACTCCACTACAATCTCCACAATCGTTACTGCTCCACTTATTTTGTAACTTCCACCATTTACGAGAAATCAATGTGTCTCCTAAAAAATATAAAAGGAAAAGAAATAATTAAGATATATGATATACAAAATTAGCGATTCATCCCTGTTGATGGTGAACTTTTGACAAGAAAGAAAATTGTAAATATTGCTTTTCGCCAAGCTACGGAAGCACAAAATATGCATAATTTCCTGACAAGCATCAGAATTATGAATAATATTCTTATCCTACATTCTGCAAGAAAATCGAGAAGGGATACTCATCTCCTGGCTAAATAAGCCTTGTAGCTTTTTTTGCATATATACACATCAAATAAATTTCAGAGTTGTAATCAATTAAATCCTTGTTATTTTACAGCATCTATGCAAACCATCTGTATAAGAAAGAATACGCTGATTATACAAAATTGCGAACGTTCAAAATAGAGGCTAAGCCATATCTGGAAAAAAAAATGCAAACTAGATGCATACCATCTAATTGCAGAGTCGCATCAAACATATTTTAAAGTTGCAAACTTCCACAGCTGAATTTCTTAAAGATGTTCTGTATGCACTGCATAAAAATTAAGCATAAAATGCTAACAATAAATCTCATACAATTTAGAAATTCTAAACATGCCATAAATATGGCCACGACATTAATGAATATCAAAGCTAGTGACGCGTATGCAATAATCATGGCATTAGAAAGTGCTATCCTTAGACAGACTCCCAACACCAATGAGTAGCACAAGTATGTGCCAAAAAGAGAAAAAAAATCCAAAATTCAGCAAAGCCAACACGCTCGAGTGCCAAACAGGCCCTAGCAATGCTAGCGCTAGCACATATGCAAACCTGGCGTCGTTATCTTGGATACGCTAGCCTTAGTGTTATCTCCAGCGCCAACAACGCAGCAGGCATGGCAGCGCTAGCGCTATCTCCAGCACTAACATCGCTACTGGCCTAGGCATCATTAGCGCTATCTCCAGCGCTAACATCGATGCTAGTCTGGCAGCGCTATCGCTGGAGCTAGCCGTGCCAAGGCTAGCGCCTCTATCCCCAGTGCTAACTTTTTTCTTTCCCTATTTTCGAGCATCTTTTTTGCTCTTGCTTACACTAGCATTATCCTGAGTCCACGACTCCACTAATTCCTACAAGAAATCAAATCATAACACGGGAGGATTATTCATGGGTTTTGGCCTGGCGGTTATAGCAACTTGGGCGTAGCAACCCCCCATGAACTGGAAGTTACAGAGTAGTGGTGAGACTAAAAAAATTAATGGGAAAGTGGAGTCATGGTTTCCCGAAGATTCCAAGGCGGTTAAGCCATTAACCCCTTGATTCCCACTTCTCCATTTCTTCATTAATCCCACAACTATATAAGAAAAGTACGTGTGTTCCTAACTATTGTAAATAGGCTCCTAGCCCATTTCAAAATCACAACAAGCTTACAATTCTTATATGCTCTGTGATTTCTCTGAATAGTTCTGCAACTCTACACATCATTCAACCACAAAATTCCTTCAACTTTCTTTGCTTCCCTCCTCTAAGATCAACCCATTTCCTCTCATTGTGACCGAAGCAGAGCGTAACAGTTACTATCGTGGTTTAGGCTTGCTTTGTACGATTTTAATCTCTGAATCTAAATAAAGTACTTCAATAGTGCATTGTTTTGCATAAAGTCAATTTTTAGGTACTAACATAAGGTAAGTTTTGGTTAAACCTGTCTGGGTGAGCGAATCTTGGTGGGTGCGCAGGTTGATTCTGCCTCGTTCCCTTAGTGGGTATGACCGCTCCTTTTCCATGCACGCGATCATTATTTTGGCTGTCCCCTGTATCGACTGCAAGATTTCCATAACCGCGTGAAGCGATTATTATCTCTTGATTTGCAGCTTTTCCGACTTTCCCTTTGGTTCTGCAACTGGCCTAATTCACCATCTTAACTCGAACCTGTTTTTCTTAAAAGAGAGATTATCCCAAGATCTGTTAGCTTGGTAGGTTAATCTGTTACAAGTTAACTCGTGTATAATCTAAGAAATAGAGTGAGCACACGAAGACGAAGTGTATACTTATTTTTTTTATTTTTTTTTCTATTAGCAATTTTTTTTATTTTTTATCTAATGTTCCAAATTTGTTGAAGGAAGTTTTAAACTCAACAAACCAAGGATGAAAAAGATACAACGACTACTAGGGAGTATCGCTTAATCCTTCCTTTTTTAGATCGAGAAATAAGGAATTTAACAGAAATCAAAAGTGATAAATAAGCTTTAAAATGATGAAAATAACAAAACACAAGTCGTTGTTTCTAGCGCCAAACTGTAACTACTATTTTTCGTATAGTTTACGTAGAGAATGATTATAGTAACTTTTCTATTTGTGCTGTGCTATAACAATATATATGAGTAAAGTTATTAAATATACCAAGGTGGATGCGTTACTCAGATAATGTCAATAAGCAAGCATTCCACGATGATTCGAATAGAAAGTAAAATAAGAAAGTAAATCAACAAATCTTACGTGGTTCGGCTATACCTACATCCACGAGGTAATAAATTTAGTAGTTTATTAAGTATATGATTTGGTTTACAAGTGAGTGAATAGGAAAGTTATGATTACAAAGAGATGACTTGACAAGACTTAAGACTTTCTTCTCTCTCTAGGCTCTAGCAAATGTTCCACCCCTTCTCTTGAGATCAAGTTTAGTATTTATAGACTTTCTTTTAGCCCATTATATTCACTTGTGCATCTGAATGATATGTCCTTTTTTTGAGTCCGTTATGATCCCACTAAGGATCTTGATCCGTTGAAAAGTCTCCACCTGTCCCTGCGTCACTAGCTCATCATTTAATGCTAAGTGGAATCCAGCCATGCACCTGAATTTTCTAAAAAGGATGCTACATAGAGGTGACGTCAGGAGATAACCTTACGGATCTTCCACATCTCTTTCTCGAGATGAGATAAAGTGGATCAGGCAATTATTTGGTGCTTCTCTTTGATCTCATGCTTTTCATATACAACATAATCTTAGGATATATCTGGGTTCCAAATGGCGCCACGCGTCTATCAGAATATTTATATTCACATAGGCTTTAAACACATCAAAACCCTGTCATCCCATAGTTTGACCTTATTAAAATAAAAATTAGCACTAAGAAGTACTCTAAACTGCTAAACTAAATTTGTACGACACCATTGGATGTATATGTGCTACCTAATTCTCACACATAATTTATCTTCTGTGGTAGCAATTTAGTTTGTTCTAATCTGTATACAATGCTCTGTAAGTGACCTTACTTAGACATAGTAAGACTTTCAGCTTAATCGGGGATCAGTAAAGAGCAAGGCAAAGCCTCCAAGACAAAGCCCAAAGTGCAGTTGCAAAAAAGAATAGACAAGTTATTTGTGCACCACACATTAAACGTCAAAAAGCGATATCACCTTATTCTTGAAGGTATCCTCTGTCCAATGCTTTTATAAATTGGAAGGATCCATTGACATGATTTTTTTTTTTTTTTTTAAAATGATTATTTTCACACTATTTCACATTTTCGATACTAATTTTTTCATTAAATCCAAACGACAATGAATTTGAAACTAAGTTTTTGGTGATATGTTCTTTCTTAAAATGCTTTACATTTATACTAAAAATAAGCATATTCCGAAACGTATAACCCATCATCTATCACTTTGAAACTAATTATTAAAAATTAATAATCGAAATTAAAATTGGTCGATGGGAAGATTCGATATTCCAGAATGGGCTAATTTATGGAGGAGGCGGCTCGTGCTTACGATGCCATTGCTGAGGAGTCCCATGTGGTTCATCAAGCTCTAAATGAGGCTAGCACACGATATTTTCGAAGGGCTTGACTAGGATGTAAGGAGAGTTCATAAGATTTTACGTATACTTGAGTGTCTCTAGTATGGGTCGGATGATGTGTATCGTTAAGATCTACTTATCCAGTTAGTAAACGATCTAATGATTTTTATTGTATTAGGGATCAAAGGTATATTGATGATTTAGGGATGACGTTTATCACCCCTTTTTGTGTAATACCTATCTCTTTAATGAAACATTTAGGGGGAATCCTAATTTGGAATCCTTTTGTAAATTGACGTTATACTTATTCATTTTGACCCTACAATTTTTGGAATTTTTAACCATTCGTCTCATCTGCATCTTTACAAGATTTTTGATGGTGCCTCAACACGGGTAGTGGGTGATGGCATTCTCTACTATCCCTGGGGAATTTACCAGGCGAAATCTCGAGAAGGAGATTCATCAGCTATAAATTCTCAAGGTCGAACAGGAAACCGACTTAGGTGTGGCCGTATGGAACTGTGAAGCTGAGGCGTGTTGGGGATCGACTGAACAACGACAAAGCTTTAAATTGGTGTGTCGTGCTAATGCACCACCCTCATTAGTAAAAAAGTTAGAGAGGCGCTTTACTGAGGTATCATATGTTTTGTCAAAGGCTCGGGAAGTTCTTACTAACGCTCAGGAGATTGTAAAAAACAAATGGAAATTTTAATGGAATATTCTCAATATTCATATTTCACATCTTCATAGTTGTATTTGCTACCTCGTACGATGAACGAGAACGACCACCGTACTTCTATTGATCGTGTTCACAATATTAAGTTAGAGGCCGAAATTCGAGATAAAAAGATAGGGTTTTCTCTTGTCGAACATGAAATACTGGGTTGGTAAGGTAGAGAGTGCTTAGCGCTTTTCACGTCAAGTAGAACAGGGAATCATCATCAGATAGATCTTTATGCTGAGGCTTTGGGATCTCGGCGTCTGGCTCCCATCGCCGTGTGGACAACGACTGTGGTCAGTTATTAGGGCCTTTTATAAATGCCCGAGAGGCCCTGAACAATTGCGAGCATGAACTGTCGATAACCCAATACCGTCGTGATCATACATTTGCCAAATTGGCCGCGTTTGATGTCTATCATGGATCAGAGAAATTCGCATGTTTGCAACGGGTTATTTTACGACTATTTTTTTATATTTTTTAGCAGCATTTAATAGGTCGCGTTTTCTTAGTCATTGAGTTGTAATTTCTTACTGATGAGGAATTTATGGTTTTATATTTTAGTTCCTTCCCTTTGTTGGTTCATATCTCATTGTCAAACCTGAACAGTGGTTTTGATCTTTCCGCCGCTTGTTAGGTCATTTTTTTCATACACTGGCTTGAACGGGGACCTAAGTCCTTCTGCCGCTCGTTAAGCTATTATCTCGTATTTTAGCCTGAGCGGGGATTTTAGCCTTTTTGGCGCTTGTGAGGCCGTATTCTCATGTTTCAGCCTGAGCAAGGGCTTTTAGACTTTCTGCCGCTTATGAGACCATAATAAAATTTTACAAAGACAAATTTCACCTCAAATTACCTTTATTAGATAGAAGCTCGGCGTCAATGCTGCATACACGAAGCATGTTATGCTTGATAAATTTTAAGCAATTTACCATTGATCGGTAAATTGATTCTGGAGCTGCTCATATTCTTTAAATAGTAGTAGCTAATCTCTACAACCTTCTTCAGCAGCGAACTATCTTGCGCTTTCGTTTTGGTGGACATGCTACACATCCGCAAGACGACATCATTCTTTTTGAATACCCTTCCTTGACCTTCTGTTGTAGTACATAGTGGTTCTTTTTCTGTAAGCATCAACGTAACATTCCGCTTACCCTCTCTTCTTTTCCAGGGTATCCAGATGTGCAGACCGACTAACTTCATTCGGGATGGTGTGGCTAGAAACCGTTACTCGTGCAAATGGTATTGCTATCTCGGCGGATAAGGTGAAAACTTCCCCATATACCAATGAATATAGTGACATTCTCGTAGAGCTACGCTTGGAGATTCAAAAATTCCATATAACTAGGGGTAGCTTCTCATGTCACTCTCTACGACGATCGTGAACAATTCGTCTTAAAATCCTCAACCAGGTCTTGTTGGTTGTTTCTGATGGACCATTTCCTTGGGGTAGTAAGAGTCGACATATGTTGGTTGACGTAATATTGATCAAGTATATCAGTAACGTCTTGGTTAATGAACGATGACCCTGTGAGAGAATAAATTCTAAGCTATGCGTGTCCAAAGACTATTGGAAAAACAACGAATTACGATGGGACTAGAAACACCAAAGCAAAAACTCTCTGAGAAGACCTGAAAAGCCGATAAGATTTGAATCTGACATCATTAATGCATGATCGACACGTGGGTTGCGAGAAAGTAAGGCACACTGCTCAAGACAGATAACCTTGCTGCATGACTGACACCAAGTTGCTGGAAAGCATGATTCATTAAAGAATAATGATTAACGCTGATGCATGAGAGAAACGTATCGACTTTACAAGCTGCGGAACAAAAAAGTCAAAGCATGACGATTCACTTTTAAGAGCTACGTGTCAGACATGCTATGATTCAAATAAAGCCGCAACATTCATCCAAATCCAAAAACAATAATTAAAATACAAGACCGCAGAAGATTTGCGGGATAACCAGTGGGAAACTATAAGAAATAAGTAATAAGCAAAATCAGACTTGCGAGAAGCATGATCCAGTTTTGCGGAAACTACACGGGATTGTATTTCACATCAAGGATGGATAAGAATCAATAGGTGGAAAGGTAGATTGGAGGGACCCATCAAATTGGCTATAAATACCAAGCTCATTAATAGGAAAAAGGGTTGGAAAATCTGGGGAGAAAAATTAAAGACAAGGCATAGAAGTGATAGCAAAAGAGTTTAGGTATGAGGCTTGTGTAAATTTTTAGTTCAATCAATCCATGATTAATATGATTGTGATTTTATAGAACAACATTCTTCTGTATAAAATGATGTTGATTAATAAGAATGGAATAAATCTTTTTACCCGTGGATGTAGACAGTTAGACTGTTGAACCACGTTAAATGTTTGAGTCAATTTACTTCTAAGTTTTGATTGATTATCATTTTCTAAATGTTCATGTGAGTCGATTTTATGATAAGATATCATATTTTACCATGTTCTAAATTCATTTGGTTGTGATCCAAAGATACCAGATTTTTGGTCATCACAATTTGGCGCTAGAAACAGGGAGGTAGTAAAGAATTTATTCTACCTGTCAAAAATTTTACCTTTTTTAAAATTTTGAATCGTGTTTTGTTAAAAAGTTCTTTTCCTTAAAGAACAATGAATGAGAGTCATATTGAAAAATATTTACATATGGTTTTCCTTTGAATTAATCAATTCATGAACATATGAATTTGGTTTTTATGATCATACACATTATTTCGTTATTTCATACTACATATATATATGTTAAATTACATAGGATATTTTTTAAATTGATGGTTCGAAAATTTAGTTTATAAATTTTCACCAGGCCATTATGTTATGTTTATCAAATTCTTGATTTCTACATTAAACTAAAATTCTGATTCTTGAAAGAGACAATGAAATAAGTTTTCAATTGAATTTTCAAACTTGATATTAACTTGTTAGCACATGACTATACAAAATATGTGAAAATTAGAGAATTATTCGGTTTGTGTGTGACAACTTAAAGATTAAATTTAATATTTTCTTTCAATTAGGTTGCATTATATATTTATTGAGAATGATAAAACTTTTTGAAACACATAACTTATTATCTGAGCTCTTTTAGAATACCGGTAAAGAAATCCTTACATCAACATAAGACTGAGCTTAGAAGAAATCACAACATCCCAAAAGGGTTCACGCAAATGGAAACAGTGTCACATAGAAAAATGCAAGATCAAGATACCAATTCAGAAAATCAGGGGAGTAATGCAATAGGGGCTCCTCAACAAAGGGAAATGGTGGGAGAATCACAAGGGCAACAACCCATTAATGATCAAGTAAACAATTATGAAGATCACACAAATAGTCGTTCGTTTGAAGAAAATTCTCAAAATAATGTTGATCACATCCAACAATTAATGGAAGAAATGGACGAGATGTGCAAGGTACAACAGACTTTTGCGGAACAAATTGCACTTTTGACCAGAGAAAACCAAGTACTCAAAGAAAAATCCCAGCACGGTACGGAACCATCTACAAATAGAACACGGGGGAAAGAAGCAAACTCCATTAGACCCACATGGAGAAAAGTGTAAGCCAATAAAGATCAAAGAGTAATGGTAGTGGAACCCGCACGCCAGCGGAATGAACCAGATAGATTGAATTTAGATAGTTCAAGGTTGCAAAATGATAGGTGGAAAAAATGCTATGAGGACATGAAGCAAATGCGATAAAAAATTAAGAATTTAGAAAATAAAGAGGGTGGACGATTAGAAGAAGTGTTAAAACAAGCAAGACGAACGCCGTTGGCGTCGCACCTGGCGTACGCACCAATGCCCCATGAATGTAGTATTCCCATTTTTGAATGCTACGATGGGACAAAAGACCCAACAACCCACCTGAAGTATTACAATCGCATCATGACATGTTGGGAGCAAGATGATGTTGTTATGTGCCGTTATTTTCCCTCGAGTTTGAAAGGAATAACTTTGGTGTGGTATGATAATTTACCAGAAGGGACGGTGCATTCTTACACAGTGCATTCTTACACACAGTTAACCCGCAAGTTCTTAGAAGCATACATGTATAACAATCCCGCAGATGCGGGGATGCACAAGCTATACTCTCTTGCCTCATGGACAGAGAAAACCAACCGATATTATACAGATCGATGGCAGACGATCTGTCAAGCAATCGGGGATGTAACCCCAGAAGTCGCTATCCATTGTTATAAATGGGGAATAGCCAATCGAGAAAGGCAACTCTTTGTTGATATCCATGATAAAAACCCACAAAGCAAAGGGGATCTCAGAGATATCATTGATATGTGCAAGATTGTAGGACATCCAGAGGCAACATTCGAGAATAACATCACAACCCCAGGGAAATGCCAGAAGAGCCAATTTTGTAGAACCGTCATCTGGTTCTGGGAAGAGGTTTGCAGAAAAAACTCCAAAAATTGAATCAAAGCAAGGAAAGATAGCGGAAAGAAGAAAATTCATTTAACAATTTGAGGAGAATTTTTTTACTAAACTCAATACTCCTTATCCAGAAATTTTAAATGCAATAAAAACAGACGAGATTTTCAGTGGCCATGGACGAAGGAACAATAGCCCGCACACACACAGAACTCCAAGGAGTATTGTGAATACCATTGCTATCGGAGTCATTCCACAGACCAATGTAGGAATCTAATGATGCTAGTACAAAGGTTGATCGATGCGTGGGAGTTAAAAGAATTTATTCAATTACCTGATCCCCCACCAAGGATTAATAAGGGAAAAACTGTTAATATTCCTTAAAATAATCAAACTATTAATATGATCTCTTATTCTGAATCGGATCAGTCATTCATGAGTGTATTTGTTGATAAAAAATTGCATAAAAGAGTCCGCAGCCAGGAAGTCTTCAAAGTTGCGGGAAGAGTTACTGAAGTATGGGAAGAATGGATGGCATCCCCGTTAACTTTTTCTGCGGACGAGGTTGACCAAGATATTGAAATGCACAATGATCCATTGGTACTTACACTTCCAGTATCTGGATGGAATATAAGGAAGATTCTTATGGATGGGGGCAGCTCTCTTAATGTTTTGTTTTATGATACCTTCCAGAAGATGGGGTTAAAAGATGATCAGCTAACGCCTTCTTGCTACACAATTTACGGGTTTAACGGATTAGCTTCAAAACCGAAAGGGGAAATCTTGCTTGATGTTGCGTCTGGACAAATAAGTATTCTGACTAAGTTCAGCGTAGTGGAGGCTCTATCTCCGTACAACTCCATCATTGGTAGACACTGGGTCCATCAGTTGAAAGGGGTAACTTCAACGTATCACCAATATTTGCGGTTTCCAACACCACAAGGGGAAATGAAGATAAAAGGAGATCAAAATGAAGCAAAATCCTGCATTCTAGCAGAAGTCCGCATTAATGAAGAACGACAGGAAAAATGAGCGCAAGATGAAAGCTAAAGAAGAAGCCTTGAACCAATATATGATTAAGACTGCGGGAAGTAAAGCAATAGACGAAACAAATGAAGTTATTAAAATAAAGGAAAGCATGTCAAAGATCGATGAAGGTAGTCTTCCAGCATAGCAACCAAAGGGGGCTCCCACATTTTTAAGAGCTCCGAAATCCACCTTTATATCAATCGAAGAAACCAAAAATGTCAACATAGGAACAGAAGAACTTCCTAAGATGATAAAGATTGGAACGCTGATGGAAACGGAAAGGGAACATAATTTGGTCATTCTACTTAGAGATTTTGTGGATATTTTTGCATGGAAGATGGAGGACATGCCGGGCATCGACCCAACTATCGTACAACATGAGTTACACATACATCCGGAAGCTACGCCTTTTCGGCAACGCATACGTAAAGTTGCACCTGAATATCAAAAAGCTCATGGATGCGGGATTCATTCGTGAGGTGAGGTACCCAACTTGGATTTCAAACATGGTGATTGTACCAAAAAAGAATGACGGAGTAAGAATTTGCATAGACTTCACCAACTTAAACAAAGCATTCCCAAAAGACAGTTATCCGCTTCCCAGCATTGATCAATTGGTGGACGCTGTTGAAGGACATGAGGCCTTGTCGTTTATGGATGGACAATCGGGATATAATCAGATTGCTCTGGCTGAAGAAGATCAAGAGAACACTGCATTCTTTACTCCACATGGTTTGTACTGTTACACCAGGATGCCATTTGGGTTAAGAAATGCAGGAGCAACATATCAACGATTAGTATTTTTAAGCCATGGATAGGCCGCACCCTGGAAGTTTATGTGGATGACATGTTAATAAAAAGTAAACTTTCAACAAATCATCTATAAGACTTGATAAAAATATTTGAAGCTTTGCGGAAATACAGAATGAAGGTCAATCCAGACAAATGTATTTTTGGGGTTACGTCAGGAAAGTTTCTGGGGTATTTGGTCACAAAAAAAAGGATTGAAGTTGATCCTGCAAAAGTTCAGGCAATAGTGGATATACCATCTCCAAAGAATATTAAAGAAGTGCATAAATTAAATGGTTGTTTGGCCGCACTCAGCAGATTTATCGCAAGATCATCGGATAGATGCAAACCTTTTTTTGATATTTTAAAAAAGAAAAATAAATTTGTATGGAATGAGAATTGCGAGCAAGCTTTCCAAAATATCAAGGTTTATCTCGCCACATTACCTGTACTGCAAAAGCCAAATTCTGAAGAAGTTCTGGCCTTATACATTACGACAACTGAAGATGCAGTAAGTGTGAAGTCCGGACCAATGAGAAGATTGAAAAACATGTGTATTACATCAGCAAAACTCTGAACCTCGCAGAAAGAAATTATACTAAAATAGAACAATTAATTTTGTCACTGGTTTTTGCTTCTCAGAAGTTACGTACATATTTCTTAACACATTATGTGTGTGTAACAAGTAAAGCTCCACTGGAATCCGTATTGAAGAATACATGGAAAGTTGGAAGAATAGCAAAATGGAACGCACAACTCGAACAATTCCACATATTATTTGAATTACAAACTGCGCAGAAGTCGCAAGTCCTGGCTGATTTCCTTGCGGATTTTCCGTTAGATGATGATTTTGAAATTCAAGGTTTGCCCGGATTTGAAGATGATGATCCTCAGGATATCCTAACCTCTGTAAATTCCCGAAGATGAGAAGTATTTGTTGATGGGGCCAAAAACAAAGAGGGAGCGGGAATTGGAATTGTAATTACGACTCTTACGGGAGATCGAATGGTACATGCATTCCGACTCGAGTTCGACGAACGTACAAATAATATAGTGGAGTATGAGGTGTGGTTCATGCCCTTAGGCTTATCATTGAATTGGGGTTAAGCGATGTGCTGCTCACAAGTGTCTCTCAATTAATAATTCGTCAGGTTGAATTAAAATATCAAGCGCTTGATGAAGACCTGGTAGAATACAAAAATCTTGTGCAAAAACTGGCGTTTCAAATCCCAAATATAACTTTTCGTTATCTGTCCAGAGATAAGAATCGCCATGCTGATGCGTTAGCATTTATTTCTTCAATGATAAAGGATCGGAATACATCAGTAGTAAAAATTGGGTGTATTTATGAACCATCAATCAAGTTGTGGGCAGTTGAAAATATGGAAGAAGAAGTTGGGGAAGATATTGAAGATGCAACTATTCAAGATGATGCAAGTTTCCCACAAAAAACAGAAAATGATTTAACCGGAGAAGATTGAAAAATTCCAATACATCAATATTTGCAAGATGGGATATTACCGCAAGCACTAAAGAAGCAAGGAATGTGCAATCAAAATCTGTAAATTATCAATTGCGGGATAAAATTCTGTACCACAAATCCTATTTGGGACCGTTACTTTGATGTTTATCACGAGAGGAAGGGCTGCGAATTCTCAAAGATATACGTTATGGAGATGCGGGAAATCATAGTGGAATAAGATCACTTGCATTGAAAGCAAAAACATAAGGATATTACTGGCTATTTATGCATAAAGATGCGGAAAATATGGTAAAAATATGTGAAGAATGTTAGCTTTATACGAAAAGAATAAAAGCACCTGCAACAGAACTTAATTCCGTGCTCAGTCCCTGGCCATTTGCAAAATGGGGAATAGACATTGTGGGACTGTTAGTGGAAGGTACACACAAAAGAAAATATTTAATTGTGGGCACAGATTATTTCACTAAATGGGTTGAGGCCAAAGCTCTTGCACATATCAGAGATACAGATGTTTTTAAATTTTTGTTTGAGAATATAATTTGTAGATTTGGAATTCCGGTAGCCATAGTCTCCGATAATGGACAACAATTACAAGGGAAAAATATAGATATGCTTTTCGAAGCATTCAATATACAAAAGAACAAGTCAACTCCGCTCTATCCGCAAAGCAATGGACAAGCCGAAGCAACAAATAAGACAATTGTCATAAATCTAAAGAAAACACTTGATGGACATCACAAACGATGGTGTGAACAGCTGCATAATACATTATGGTCATATCGCACAACAAGAAGGGAGTCCATTGGAGAATCACCATTTCTTCTTACTTATGGAGCCGAAGGGTTATTCCAACGGAAGTCATTTTACTCACCACAAGAACAGAAGCATGGGAGAAAAATTTGAATTCAGACCTAATGCTAGAAAAGTTGGATGACTTAGAAGAAAGAAGAGAAGTTACACTTCAAAAAATGGAAAATTATCAAAGAAGATTGGCAAGAGAATACAATAAAAAAATCAAGTTGCGGAACTTTGTGGAAGGATAATATGTTCTGTGGCAAATCCCGGAATACCAAAGGAACAAAAAAGCAGGATAATTTGCACCTACATGGGGAGGACCTTATGTTATATAGGGAATTGCGGGACAAGGATCATATCATTTGCGGAACATGGATGGAGGGATTTTACAACATCCTTGGAACGCACAATATCTCAAACCTTACTATCCTTGATCGATAATGCAATTATGCAATAGTTTGCGCTCATAATAGGTAAAGCATATCAAATGCAATCTCTCTAGAAGATCTAAATAAATGTCAATGACTATAGGATTTTTCTCCACAGAGATGCCTAACATGACATTGATTATTGTACCAGGTACTCTCCATTTCAGGAAGTGCTCACAATCAGCAATGCAATTATACAACAATTTGGCATCATACTAGGTAAAGCTGCAAATGCAACCTCTATAAGAAAGTCCATGTGAATGTCTATGAGTGTATGACTATTGGATCTTTCGCCAACAGGGGTGCCTAACATGATATTAGTTGTTGTATCTTTCTCCGTTTTAGGAGACTCTAGGGACCGCATTCTAATTTCCTCCTGGCCCGAGAGAAGTTAGACATGTGTTACATCCTCAATATAACTCAAGGTACAAAATTTGCTTGCGGTTGAATAAATCACACTCATACAATGAACTAACAATTAATATATATATATATATTCAAAATCTGTTTTCCAGGGATAAAATTACAAGGCAAAATGAAAACGTAACTACAACCAAGAAATAAAGAAGAACGAGGCAACAGTAAAAAAAGCTAAGGTGCGGGAATATCTCTTTTAAAGGGAGGATTATCCGGGACATCTCAGCGCTTGTAAACTTTGGAAAACCCATCAGCTTGTACTTGGTCAAGAGCGTTGTTGACTGTTTTTCCAATTAAAGCTTTAGTTTTGGTTCTTAACCAAAAAATGTAGGCTCTTCTATATTCAACCTCTTGTTTGTACAGATTTACTTTAGTTATGGAATTCTGGACCTTTGTTTTCCAAAAGTTTATTTTCTCTCTCCCAGAAGTTAAGTCCCGAATAAGGCTTTCATTCTTCAAAACTTCTTGCTTTAATTTATCTTCGTCCTCTTCAACTTTAGAAGATAAAAGCTCAAGTTGAGATCGCGCTTCATTGGCTTTGTTAAAGGCAAGCTCAAGCTGAGTTTGCGCTTCATTGTCCTTGATAAAATCAAGCTCTAGTTGCCTATTGAGTTCTTCCATCCTAGTAGTTGCGGCACCGAGTTCTCCCTCAGCCTTGGCAGCTCTTGCGGCTGCATCCTTAAACTTTTATTCAAAACCTGAAACAAAAGCAACGGGTTAGTCAATGCGGGAATAATGTCAAATTTTAAATATACAAAAAAATAGGATACCTCTTGTGAGGGATTCAAACTCTGCTAATTCACGGCCTATCCAACCTTAGTAATTTCAAGGAAATCATATTCTCCCGAAAGTTTGTTATACTTGACAGTGATTTGTTGAAGATTTCGTTGACACTGAGTTAATTCTGCGTCATTATCCCGCAATTGATTTAATTTTTCCAAACGAAAAATGTCGCTCTCACGGTGAAGAATGGATCAGATAAGTCATGAATCCTGGCTTGAGCATCCACAAGGGCTTTTCCTTTAGCATGAGCTTCTGAAGACAAGTGGTCTTTGCCTTAATGAGTTGAGCTATATATGAAGAAAGCTGCGAATTGTGATACGAAATGGAACGGGAAAATCGCGCAAGGATATTCTTGCGTTCTACACAAAGCCTGCGGTTCTCTTCTTCCAATTTATTAGATCTTGCCCATGCTTCGGAAACGTTATCTTTAGTCCGCAATAAAGAATCATTAAATTCTGCTTTCTTGCGAACCATCTCTTCCAATAAAAGTTCATATTGCGATTTTAATTTATTATACCTCCATCTGACCAAATCATGACTATCAACAAGATCGTTAAATCTTGTCTTGACTTCCACGTTTTCATTGTTAACTTTCACTACATGATCTCCCAGCTGCGTATTTTTACGCCGTATTTTTAATTTATCTTCGGCCTCTTCAACTTTAGAAGATAAAAGCTCAAGTTGAGCTCGCGCTTCATTGGCTTTGATAAAATTCAGCTCTAGTTGCCTATTGAGTTCTTCCATCCTAGTAGTTGCGGCACCGAGTTCTTCCTCAGCCTTGGCAGCTCTTGCGGATGCATCCTTAAACTTTTCTTCAAAACCTGAAACAAAAGCAACGGGTTAGTCAATGCGGGAATAATGTCAAATTTTAAATATACAAAAAATAGGATACCTCTTGCGAGGGATTCAACCTCTACTAATTCACGGCCCATCGCATCCTTAGTAATTTCAAGGAAATCATATTCTCCCGAAAGCTTGTTATACTTGACAGTGATTTGTTGAAGATTTCGTTGACACTGAGTTAATTCTGCGTCATTATCCCGCAATTGATTTAATTTTTGCAAACGGAAAATGTCGCTCTCACTGTGAAGAATGGATCAGATAAATCACGAATTCTGGCTTAAGCATCCACAAGGGCTTTTCCTTTAGCATGAGCTTCTGAAGTCAAGTGTCTCTATCCTTAATGAGTTGAGCTATATATGAAGAAAGCTGCGAATTGTGATACGAAATGGAACGGGAAAATCGCGCAAGGATATTCTTGCGTTCCACACAAAGCCTGCGGTTCTCTTCTTCCAATTTATTAGATCTTGCCCATGCTTCGGAAACGTTATCTTTAGTCCGCAATAAAAAAACATTAAATTCTGCTTTCTTGCGAACCATCTCTTCCAATAAAAGTTCATATTGCGATTTTAATTTATTATACCTCCATATGACCAAATCATGACTATCAACAAGATCGTTAAATCTTGTCTTGACTTCCACGTTTTCATTATTAACTTTCACTACATGATCTCTCAGCTGCGTATTTTTGCGCAGCATCCTAGATATGAGTTCTGAATCCCTCGCTTATCTCATGAAGTAATTCAGAAAACAAGTAAAAAAATCTTAAGAGAACTTGATAAGAAAGAAAGAATTAAACCTTGATTTTGAAATTCAAGCAATTGTTGTAGAAGCATGTCATTTTCCCGCTGCAATCCCAAAGCATCATTTTCCACAGTCTTAAATTGGAATTCCATCATTATGGATCGCACTTTGTAGAATTTGTATACGGTGAATGCAGCATTCTGACCCTTTGCAAGCTGCAAAATTAAAGTTATAAATAGAACTAAAAATAAGAAGAAATCAAAGGTATAAAAACGATAAGAATACCTGTACAAGAGCTTGTTGCGGAAAAGAATATACTTGTCCGTCTGCAAGTGCAAGCGTTTTCTCAAGTGAAGAAGGTTGGTTCATGGGGAATTTGGGATCAACCTCTTCATCTTGATCTTGAAACCAAGCATCTTTAACTGCATCATATGGTACATCCCCCATGGACTTTTGCAAGCGTGAAACCGATGCACTATCTGATTTCACTGGCAAAGGATTGCTTGGAACATACAAAAGCTCCCTTGACAAGAACAATGAAAGGATTCTTCTTCATTTCCCAAGAGACTTAAATCCTCTGCAATCCCCTTGCCTTTACTCGCTTGCGGGACTTCTCTATTCGGCTTAGATGTTTCAGCAACAACTACTGCGCTTGCAACAAGGGTAGGAGAAGTTACCACTAAAGTACCTATGGGCACATTTCCCGCTGCATTGATGTGCGCAGACTCATCTAGTACCGCAGCAGGTGCATGCGTATTTTCTGTCTCTGAAGCATTTATAGGATCACCTTGAATAAGGGGATATTCTCCGTCAGCTGAACCAACTTCATTTGGGACAGCTTCAAGTGGCTCATCAGCCGTTAAAGGAGAAAATTGAAGAAAGAAGGAAGGATCAGGAACCATAGCTTGAAGTGAAGGATTAACCACGGCTTCTGGAGTTTCTTCCGCAATACCAGCTTGATTCGAAGATTCAAAGTTGGTTAATTGAAGAGAAATGACCTGCTCTTCTTCGTGTCTTTATGGAATGAAGCTTCCTTCACCGATCAAGAGCGGATATTGAAGAGGAGAATCTCGAATTTCTCCTTCTTCCCTATCTATAGAAGCCCGGGGTGCACCCATCACCCTTTTCCGACCCTATTAAAGAACCATAAGAATTCAAAATTCACAAGGATAATTAGAATCCATTAGGTTAAAACAATACCTTTTCTGTGGGAGCTGCGGCTTTGCGCTTTACTCCTGTGTCATTTTTTGCACCTTCGTCAGCCTGCGGCTCACCTTGCGGCTATAAAAAAAAGAGGAAATTTTAAGCCATCAAAGAGAAATTCTAACTATTAAGCAATATACAAAGTACAGTAAGACATAGAGAAACTTTACATACCGCGGGGACAAGTGCAAACTTGAAGTCAAAGAAATTCAGCCGCCAAGGGCAGTAACCTTTGAAGCGGGTAAGAAGGCTTTGAACCACGTTATCTGCGAAGAACCCAAAGACCTTCAATGACCAATGGGGTGCGGTACCATTTAAAATCATGATCTATACGGATTCTTTCCTTTAAAGGAGTCTCGGTTCCAGGGACGAATTTTATCTTGGAATTATCAATCTCATGAAGCAAGCGGAATCCCTCATCACCTTTGCGGCCAGCACCGACGCTCCACTTTTTATAATTCTTCGCAGCAATATTATCCGAATACGTAGCATGAAAGTTCTCGACTGTGTAATGTTTACGTTCTGAAGGATCAAGAACGTAACATGTGAAATTGGTCAATCCTTGGCTCCGCATGCTGCACTCATCCAGAATACACCACCAATTTCCATTATATTGAGTAATGGATCGAGCAAGACCATGTGAAGATTTGCTGCGGGTTGCAAGAACTTCAAACTGGAAAGGATGTTCGCTTTGATACAAAGGAAGTTGAAGGCCTGCTTCTAATGCTCCCACAGGAATTAATAACTTGTTGCTGGTATAATTAAACCCTTCCATTATTTCTAGTGAAATTTCATCTTCATCCTTCTCATAGAAGGAGACTTTGAATCTGCGAAGATGATGTCTATTTTTGAATTCCTCAAGGTCCACAGACCTAAAGCTACAACTTTCATGATCCCACTTGCTCTTGGAAGCATGGTTGCTGGCCACAACAGCAATAATTGCGGGCCAAGAAGAATCAGCAGGAAGATGACTTCTCGATGCAGGATATCGAGATGATTTCCTGATCAAAGATTGTTCATCATGATGAGGAGCATCACCAATAGCTTTACCATCATTTCTTCCAGTCATGATAAATTTTTATCTACATAAAGAAAAAGCAGAATAGATGAAGGCACCATAAGAAAAACAACAAGATGAACGCATAATCAAAATGCCAACCAGCAACAATTTTCTGATCAGAAAAAAGAGAGGATCATGATAAAATAATCAGTTATCAAAAGGAGATATCATCATAATTATCATCATTCCAACAAATAATAAACAGATAAAGACATCATTAACATCATCTTCAATGATTGAGGAACAGATACAAAGACTGATAAACAAGCAAATACGAAAAAGGAAAGCAAAAGGATTACTTACAGTGAAGTGAAAGATAGAAGAAAAATCTGTTGATTGAAAAGATAAAAAACTTGATCCCGATGTGAGAATCCTTGTTTACAGAAGTTCAGGAGAATGAAAAGGCGTTGAAGAATCTTTGGAAAGTTCAAAGGAACGAAAACACTAATACTTTAAGAAGAAGAAGACAAAAGATGTAAAGAATGAAATAAGGGAAGTAATCGGCATTAAATAGAAGAAATTTGAAACTGACGAAACCTTCGAAAGATGAAAAAAGATACTTTATCAGAGATTTGATTTCCTCGAAAACCACCAACTGACTAAAACGTGCGAAGAAAAGTAACTGCAGGCGCAAAAAGCGGGGTAAAATGTAATTAAACATAGAAAAGGAAGTTATTGTAAGCCTGGAAGCCGAAAGGGCAATTATTATTTTTCCTTTTTTCAATTTTTTTACCAACTGTTAAAATTCCAAAAAGAAGGAAAAAAGGGGAAAATTGTGAGAGAATAAATTCTAAGCTATGCGTGTCCAAAGACTATTGGAGAAGCAACGAATTACGATGGGACGAGAAACACCAAAGCAAAAAATCTCTGAGAAGACCTGAAAAGCCGATAAGATTTGAATCTGACATCATTAATGCATGATCGACACGTGGGTTGCGAGAAAGTAAGGCACACTGCTCAAGACAGATAACCTTGCTGCATGACTGACACCAAGTTGCTGGAAAGCATGATTCATTAAAGAATAATGATTAACGCTGATGCATGAGAGACACGTATCGACTTTACAAGCTGCGGAACAAAAAAGCCAAAGCATGACGATTCACTTTTAAGAGCTACGTGTCAGACATGCTATGATTCAAATAAAGCCGCAACATTCATCCAAATCCGAAAACAATAATTAAAATACAAGACCGCAGAAGAGTTGCGGGAGAACCAGTGGGAAACTATAAGAAATAAGTAATAAGCAAAATCAGACTTGCGAGAAGCATGATCGAGTTTTGCGGAACTACAAGTAAGTTTTACGGGATTGTATTTCGCATCAAGGATGGATAAAAATCAATAAGTGGAAAGGTAGATTGGAGGGACCCATCAAATTGGCTATAAATACCAAACTCATTAATAGAAAAAGGGGTTGGAAAATCTGGGGAGAAAAATTGAAGAGAAGGCATAGAAGTGATAGCAAAAGAGTTTAGGTATGAGGCTTGTGTAAATTTTTAGTTCAATCAATCCATGATTAATATGATTGTGATTTTATAGAACAACATTCTTCTGTATAAAATGATGTTGATTAATAAGAATGGAATAAATATTTTTACCCATGGATGTAGACAGTTAGACTGTTGAACCACGTTAAATTTTTGATTCAATTTACTTCTAAGTTTTGATTGATTATTATTTTCTAAATGTTCATGTGAGTCGATTTTATGATAAGATATCATATTTTACCATGTTCTAAATTCATTTGGTTGTGATCCAAAAATACCAGATTTATGGTCATCACAGACCCATTGTCCGACATGATGACCATTGGTGCCTCAAATTGGCATATTATATATTCCTTGATGAAAGCCGCGATTGCCTTCCCATCATAATCTCGCAGGGGAATTATTCGACCCACTTTGAAAAATATTCAGTGGAGGTGATGATGTACATATGCCGCTTTGAAGAATTCGGTTTAATGTGTCCGATTATGTTGAGTCCCCAACTGTGAAACTATTAAGGTATAACTATGCTATGCAGTTGTTTATGGGGATCGTGGATCAAAGTTTTGTGGATCTAGCAGGCTACACACTTCCTCACAACTGCATCTTCCTTCAACAAGTACCTTAGGATTGTATTTTTGTATCTTCTCATGTATAGAATCCCCTCCTTTTGTATCTCAATCGAACCGGGCTTGCACTCTCGCAACATCTTGTGCTGGATGAAATTTATATATAGTTGTCTCTAAGTAGCTCCTTCCACCACACACACTTCTGTTGGCTGGGATAGAATTTGGAAATCCTTACAATTGGATGGGACACTCGCTGTTTGGGCTATCATACTCCGCCAATAGATCCTTTTCTTTGCTGACGTCGATGGAGTTGTATTCCGCATGTCTGCACACAAAATTCTTTGAATACCTGACAGGATCTCATGTGCTTTCTATCGCCCAACACAATGAACCAAGGACCCCCCTCCCCCAGGACCCCCCTCCCCCAGGCTTTTTGTAATAGAGCGTTCTTTGTACCTAAAGAGTGTGCACGATATAATTTACGTCTTAATTTATATTTATTAATTTTCTATTTTATATATATTTGATGATTTTATTTAGTTTTATAATTATTAATAAATAAAACTCGACTGGAGTACAACGCCGACTTTTTCCAATAATATTGATGAAAAATCATAAGTTGTTTGAAATTGCTATCCCGAATATCTCAAGGCACGGATGTTCAAGGTATATGGATTGTACAAATAAAAGCCAGTTAGCTAGCCCACGAGATAGCCGATGAAAAGAGTTAAGTCTTCCATTATTGGGCCAAGCTGGGAGTTTAAAGCATAAAGTTTATATAATCTTCTAACTGGACAAATTTAATTGGAGTTGGAGGATCCGGATTTAGCCCGTGAAATGCAAGAGGAAAATGTCGACATCACTCAAAACTTCATTTCTCTGGGAAGTTATTTAGGAGGAGCTGGCATATATACCTTATAAAGATTACTTTTGATGTGGAACAATTAATTAGTATCTAAGGAAAAATGTCAACATAAGATATAAGTTAAATAAAATTGATGATATCATATCATTTGTGGTCCACCTTACTTCCATATTAGCAACAACACATTTGCTAATATAATTTTGTTTCCTTACATGGACGAAGTGTGAATTCAATAGTTGTGCCTAGGGCTGCACAAAGGTCGGTTCGATTCGGTTTTTTTGGTGGAACCCTGTACCTGTACCTTCCTATGGTCGGTTCTTAAATTTTGTACCTGTATCCTGTATCCTCGGTCCGGTTCCGGTTTTGTACCCTGTATCTTGGGTCCGGTTCCGGGTACGTACCCTGTACCCTGTTTTTTTTTTTTTTTTTTTTGTTACATGAACATGATGCTGAATTGCTGATTGAACTGGAGTTGTCACTTATCCTCTTGGTGTTAGTGGTTAATACAAGTTGTATATATTTTTATCATCTGTTTCAATGTTTCATAACTAATATTTTTAATGAAATTCACCATATACATGAACATCCATTTCCAAATAAAATGCAGTATGTCACATTGTCATTTGTCAACACTGAAAGAGTAAACAGGAAGTTGCTCATATGATCCATGATCCATCAATGAAAGGCATCAACGATGCTCACAGAATTTTGGACGTACTGCAATAACCCCAGGCCTTGTGTCGTCAAAATGATACCTGCAGCACCAAGGATTAATATTGTCATTTTTTTTTAATGAGATAGAAGTGGAAGTCTGCTTCCAGCAAAAGAAAACCTAGTCCAAAGTAATTTCTTATTAAATTTTCTTTGTCAGTTACGATCATAAACATGTAGTCAACATCAACATAAAGTAATAACCATGTAATAGCAGAAGTAATCGTGTATTAAATCATACTACACCCATGTTGCAAACAATGTACAAATCCATCAATGAAAGGAAAAGATGTTTACCGGGCATATGAAATAAATCTAAAGACTCCAGATGTTTACATGTGAATTCTTCACTGCTAGGATTGTGATAACAGCTTCAAAAACCAGATGACTGAACCATCTTTATTCATCAACTGTTACTAGCGTGGGTATTTAACCGTGATCTACGAAATCAATTTTATTCAATCTCAAACAACACAATACTTTCTCTGGCAGTTCCTCTTGTTTCTGTGCCTGATTAGAACAGAGAATCATAATGTTAAATTCCAATTCCGACAAGAAAAATACGGTTCGGTTGCTTTCTTTTACTGTTATTTTCAGAAGGTGTGCGTACATGGAGAGGAGAATATTGTACCTGGATGGTTAAACCAAGATCAAGTATCCCATTTCTCAAACGTTCACGGAATGATTCAAGTCCTTTCCTTGATATGTAGCTGAATCGATGTATGTCTAAGTCAATCTCAAAGTAATTAGTACCCTACAAGAAAGATAACAAAGACCAACTATGTCAGATAATGTAAGTTATACTTTAAACAAGTGATATAGACTAAATAACTGTAAGTTACCCTATAGAAATTATGTTGAGGCCGTGAAAGCACCGGCTTAAGAGTTTAAGAGCTTCCTTTCTGCAGAACTCAAGTTAAGATCTTCAGGATTGACAACTCCAGCCATGATTTTCAGTCTTTCTCTAAAAGAAACCGAAGACTCCGACCTAAACCCTTTAACCTTTTCCGTCTCGTCGTCAATAAATTTCTGTAGCAGAATAAATGGTTTTTAGCCAAATTTTTGTAGAGGGGGATAAAAAACAGTAAAGGGACAGGGAAAAATCATTATCCCAGATTTCTGTCAAATGGAAACTATAGGGCAAGCAGTTTAGCAAACAATAACTAAATGGATTGTAACAAAAAAATCATCTCGAAATAAAAGATTTAGATTAAGGATTTGGCTGTTCAAGAATAATAACAAATAATCACCTTGATACTATTCTGAACAACGAGAGGTATGTCTTCATCTAAAGTCTCAGATACTCTAAAATATAGCACAAGACTCATCCCTTCCCCATCACTATCACCAAGGAACATTGCAGCAGGATAAGTAGGAAGCTGCAACGATATATACTAGATGAGAACTCACTAGCAATATGGTTAAATTGACTATTTATGATCTATAACACTATACTTGAAAGAAAAAACTCTTATGAAAAATGAAGTGCAAGTTACCTGAATGTTAACAATCAAGAGCGATGGCACCTTATCGTGTGCTTTAACAGAAGGAAGTTCAAGGTGCTGAGCAATAAGATTAATCTTTTTTTTGCACACAAATAAGTCAAGACCAATTGGGGTATAAGGACAATAGTTTGGAGCTGCAGATTTCCGTTTATCTCTGCAAGATAGAAAGTAAATTAGGAAGTGAACACTGAAAGAATTAGAAGCATTTGTTAATATGGCCGTACTACTCTAACAACAGTACATGAAAGCTATGAGATGCACAACCTTCTGCATGTTTATGTTACATCAACTGGTAATACAAATAACATGCCTGAATAGTTCTCCCCGCGAAGTTTGAAGGCTGAAGGTTCAAGAGGAGACCAGCATCCTGGAGTTTGGGTATAATTCAAAAAAAAAAAAAACAGTTCAAAAGGCCAAAATCTACCATTAAAAGACTCTGTAGTACCACCAAAACCCTACAAACACTGATATTACCATAAACTAACCTCAAAATTAAGCATAAATCACAATAATTTGCACAAAATCTCTACTTAAAAATCAGAAAAAAATTAGGGATTTGAAATATAGGCATACAGCATATACATAGAGGAGTAAGGAGAAACGAACCTTGATTTTGTAGAGATCCAAAAGTCTTTTACCGACGAAATCAGAAGTTTTTTATCATCACCCTCACACCAGAAACTGCATCAGATCAGATTCAGAAGTCTATTGAGTTTTGACGGACGAAAGAAATGGAACTGGAAGTCTGGAAGTAAGTCAAGTAACCTAATACACCAACGGCTGAGATTAAAACAACCATCAAAGATCAACGACTATTAAGAATCGGTTCTTTGGTCCGGTACAGGTCGGTTCTGAGGCTGTACCTGTACCTTGTACCCGCTTGTACCCGGTTCCCATTTTTTATACCTGTACCCTGTACCTTCGGTTCGGTTTTTTTAAGGTACGGTTTCGTCGGTTCCGGCCCGGTTCTTCGGTTCCGGTCGGTTCCTGTGCAGCCCTACTTGTGCCAATACGTGACTTTCATGAGGTGAAGTAGGAGATGGCATACGTAAAGAAATTTTAACATATAATGATCTTCCTTTTTGGTCATTGGCACCAATATGGAGAATTTTGTTAGCCTATAAAGCTACAAATGAATTGGGTTTTGGAAGTTAGTCCAGAGAAGAGTCGAACAATAGTTTAGTTTAGTTGTATAGAGTTTTAACTTTTTTTAATAATAATTCTTTTTGATCCTTAATTTTAATTTATCATGATAATAATTTTTTTTTACATATCTTTGTTTTTGTTTAAAATTATTTTATATTTTTGTCTAAAGACTAGCATTTTTAAGTGATGAGAGTTGTTAGTATTTTGAGAATTAATTGAATTTAACGGTATACTTTCCAGGACGTCCATTGTGTCCTAAATCGTCTTGAGTAGTTTTGAAGAGAATATTATATAAAATTATTATAATTTTCTAGTATGCATCATAGTGGTGAAATCTAAAGTCCTAGGTTTTCTTTTTTTTAATCTGTTTATTTCTTTAGTTTTAATATTTCTCAATCTCATTCTTTTGGCATAATATTTATTAAAAATTAAAAATAATAATTATTTTAGTCTCTATGGACGACCCGTACACTTGCGGCATAATCAAAGTCCCATCAAGTTTTAGGAACCGTTATCGGCGACTAAAAATTTATTATTTTTAGTTTCTGTTAAATTTTGTAAATATTAGATTAGATTAGTTTAGATTTTATTTTATTTTTATTATTAGATTTTATTTTATTCTAGATTTTACTCTTTGGATATCTTTCTATTTTTGTGCGCAGGTTTATTTTTGCATTTAATGTGGAGATAAAATTTGCATACCAAAAAGGTAAGTATCCAATTTTTAATTTTATTTATTTTAGATCTTAATTTATTTTTGTAAATAATTATATTAGGTAATATTTTATTATTTAAATTTTATTTTATCTGTAATTAATTAGATTAGGAATTTCGGTTATATTTAGTTATATTTTTTTTTGTATATATATAAAAAAAACACGTGCACACACCAATTGCATCGTTAGACTACCGATTTTAGGAAAACTCGTGGAAAAGTAAGCTGAACCCGTGTCGTTGTCCTTATGGGAGTTACCAGCTGAAATTCCACAAGCCTTAGCCTCGTACCTGTGACCAGTCTTTGTCTGTAGTTATATTTTGCTAAGGTAACCTGAGCTTACCTATTTTAGTCCACCTTGCATTTGCATTTGCACCAATTTTTTTTTTTGAAAATTAAAGAATATCGAACTGGTATTATGAGGACCAATACAATGCATATTGACCTGAGTTTCAAAATGGACAATATCCTTACTATGACCATAGTGTGGATAGTATTTGGGACCACCACCAACCCTCTGAAGGTTATGGTTCAGACCATGGTGATCCAATTACTATTCGCACGTGCACCAGTCATATGAACCGACAAATGAGCAATATTGTAATGAGTATATTGTATGTTCTCCGTGTTTGGAGGATTTAATTAAACAATTGATACCTAACACTTCTTACGATGCTAGTCTATCTTTAGAAGATTCACTCAAGCAGTTGACTGAAAATTCACGTATGAGAGACTTAATGTGGGAACAAATTCATGAGACCTTTAGAGAAATTGAAGAAGAACGATCAACTGTTAGTATTGCTCAAACTGAACTTAATTGGCAATATAGTTTTTCCAATTTTACCCTTGACAATACCGATAAATATTTACCTAATATAGAGGACGAGGTTAGAATAAGAGGCACTACTTGTCTAAATAATTTTGTCCAAAATGAAATTCAGGTGTCAAAAACCCATCATCCTGTTGATGTGGTTTACCCGAACCATGATACCGTAATTGATTTTGTTTTCCCACCAAACACTTTTCTTTCAAATGTGGGAACGTATGAATTTCAAATGTGTCAATTCATAAATTTTGGAACTAAGACCGAATATTTTAACAAATTTGAATCGAAATATTTTTCTAAGAATAACAACCAATTTCGTATATTCTATTGTGGTCAACTGTATAAGTCAAATACTATTGACTTCAAGGATCCACAATTGTTTTGATTACTGTTATATGATTCTTAAGTTGTGACTAATCCTCTCTTGGTCTGGATGAAGACTTTAAACTTAGCACTCTATGAGAGGCAACCCATATGCTTTTGGTACACGGTGCTGGTAATATCTTTCCCCATCTCTTTTACTTTGTTCATGCTTTCATTCATTTATCTTTAGAACATCGAAGACTATGTTCAATTTAGGTTTGGGGGTAAGGGAGAAAAAATTTAAAAATTTTAGTTGTACCAAAAACATCAAAAATTTAGAAACTTCTAAACAATTCAGGATGACACTAACCATTCTAGGTAAATAGAAACAAAATCTTTTTCTATAGGAGTTGTTGTACCCAGCTAAATTGTGTATTCATAAAAGGACAAAGCTCAGGTGTTAGAAATAACATGATAGTCGTCACCATATCACGTTCTGTTTTTATTTTTGCAACCTTTTTGTGTTTCTCTAAGTGATTTGGTGGGGAACTAGTATCGCCTTGTTTTCGCCAGGATGAAGTAAAATGATTGAGATCAAGCCCCATTATTTTAATTGAACTTCCAGTAATAAAAAAAAATCCAAATTTTTTTTGTCACTTGGATAGCAATGCGTGTGTGTTCTCCCTGTCTCCGTCGCCTAAGCAAGCGTGGAACACAGGATCCATGAGAACTATCATTTATTCTGCTGACAAGGACCATGCGCCTAGATTCAAAAAATATAATCATGTTGTCGGAAAAATAAATAAAAATAATAATAATAATTGTATATATACAATAAATCGACCGTTGGGGCCCTTGTATATATCACCTAAGTTGATACTAGAATTAAGATTCAGACAAGTGGGTGCGTATCTCAACATATTAGGGTTCATCTTGGCTGATGTTCATACAGATATTCTGGGAAACACCGTTCATCTTAGGTTCATGGGTATTTGAAGAGCATTTAAACACGATATAATTTATGTCTTAATTTATACTCCCTCCGTTTCAGGAAAAAAGTTACTTTCTCTTTAAATTTTTGTTCCAACAAAAGAGTTACTTTCATTTTCAATAGGACAAACTTCTAAAAATACCGTTTTTATAAAGTTTCCTTGTTTTAATAAGAAGATATATATGTGGTATTAAACTTTTTATTGATGGTAAATTTGGAAATAAATTAAAAAAACTACTCTCTCATCTTGGCTTAATAATTGTACAAATAGAAAAAATAACTCTTTTCCTGAAACGAAGGGAGTATTTAGTAGTTCTCTATTTTGTACATTTTGATGGTTTTGTTTAGCTTTACCATTGTTAACAAATAAAGCTCGATTGGACTAGAACACAAATTTTTCCTAATAAAGTTGATGAAAAATCATAAGTTATTTGAAATTGCTACCCCGAATATCTTACGGAACGGATGTTCAAGGTAGCACAAATAAAAGCCAGTTAGCTAGCCCGCGAGATAGCCGATGAAAAGAGTTAAGTCTTCCATTATTGGGGTAAGATGGGAATTTAAAGCACAAAGTTTATATAATCTTCTAACCGGACAAATTTAATTGGATTTGGAGAATCCGGATTTAGCCCGTGAAATGTAAGAGGAAAATGTCGACATCATTTAAAACTTCATCTCTTTGGAAACTATTTAGGAGGAGCTGGCATATATATACCTTATAAAGATTACTTTTGATGTGGAGCAATTAATTAGTATCTAAGGAAAAATGTCAACATAAGATGGAAGTTAAATAAAATTGATGATATGTTACCATTTGTAGTCCACCTTACTTCCATATTAGCAACAACACATTTGCTAATATAATTTTGTTTCCTTATATAGAGGAAGTGTGAATTCAATAGTTGTGCCAATACGTGACTTTCATGAGGTGAAGTAGGAGCTGGCATACATAAAAAAATATTAGCACGTAATGACCTTCCTTTTTGGTTATTGGCACCAATATGGAGAATTATTTTAGCCTATAAAGCTATAAATGAATTGGGTTTTGGAAATTAGTCCGGAGGAGAGTAGTTTAGTTTAGTTCTATATGTTTCATTTCTTCTTCTTTTATATTTTTTTCTTTTGTAATACAATAATATATTTTTTAGGACTATGGATGAAGTCTATGATGTGTAATAAAGAGTTTTAATTTTTTTTTAATAATAGTTTTCTTCGGTCTTTATTTTTGATTATCATTGTGACGACCAATTTTTGGTGGCCCTCACAACCAAAAACTTAAGCTGTTTAAAAATGACAATACTGCAAGTGTAATTGATACAGAGAGATTGTAATGCAGATAATCATAAATTTAAATTTAAATGAAACCAACTCAATATATAACGTGGTTCAGCTAATAAGCCTACATCCACGGAAAAATATGGTGTCTTATTTATAAATACTTACTTTGTATACATGCTAATATAAAGAATTAGAGAACTTAAGTTCAATAGAGTTCTTAACCTAGTCTTAGCTTTTTCCACTTCTTGATTTTCTTTCAGAGTTTTCCCTCTTAGTTTTTTTTCTCCCCCTTTCTTTTTAGATGGAGGTCGGTATTTGTAGCAAAATATCATGGGTCCCTTTTCCTCACTCATTCTTATCTCTATTTGACTTGTTTGATCTTATCTTGACTTTGGGGCGCAGCTCATTTTACTTCTTCCATGATGCTTCTTTCTAGTTCCGCTTGCTGATGCATAGCTCTTTTTGGGTTGAGCGATTGTTGGTCCTTTGTCTTTATTATGTGGATATTGACATGTGTGACATGTGAAATTTGACGTGGAGCATATCTATTCTTGCAGGACTGAAATTTATAGTGCGCACGTGATAAGGCGCAAATGATTGTGGAGCGCAAGAGATAGCAGAGCACGGACGATTGTGGAGCGCAGGAGATAACAGAGCGCGGATGATTGTGGAGCACAAGAGATAGCAGAGCACGGATGATTGTGGAACGCAAAAGATAGCAGAGCGCGGATGATTGTCTTGGCTATTAATGATGCTTTTTCTTGTAACTTGTGTTCTTTCCACGTGTCTTATATGCATTAATCTAGTCTGACTTTTCTGCTTCCGGTGTCAGTTGATGTGTGACAGATGTTTTATAGCTGTCTTCCTTTATCATTTATTTTGCTCTTGTACTTCTCGGTTCTTCATAATGTGATACTTCCTTCTTATGATGTAAACACGTGGAACTGATGAATTTATGTCCTTACAATCATGATAACAATTCTTTTTATATGTCTTTGTTCTTGTTTAAAATTGTTTTATATTCTTGTTTAACGACTAGCATTTTTAAGTAATGAGAGTTGTTAGTATTTTAAGAATTAATTGAATTTAATGTTATATTTTCTAAGATGTCCATTATGTCCTAAATCGTCTTGAGTAGTTTTGAAGAGAATATTATATAAAATTATTATAATTTTCTAGTATGCAAGTGGTGAAATCTAAAGTCCTAGGTTTTCTTTTTGTTAATCTATTTCTTTAGTTTTAATATTTCTCAATCTCATTTTTTGGCATAATATTTATTAAAAATTAAAAGTAGCAATTATTTTAGTCTCTGAGGACGACCGTATTTTGTATACTATCTCATCAATAGCCGTACACGGTGCTGGTAATATCTTTCCCCTTCTCTTTTACTTTGTTCATTATTTTCTCTTTGTTCATGCTTTCATTCATTTACCTTTAGAACATCGAGGACTATGTTCAATTTAGGTTTGGGGGTAAGGGAGAAAAAATTTAAAAAATTTGGTTGTCCAAAAACACCAAAAATTTAGAAACTTCAGAATAATTCAGGATGACACTGACCATTGTAGGTAAATAGAAACAAAATCCTTGTCTATAGGAGTTGGTGTGCCCAGCTAAATGGTCTATTCATAAAAGGACAAAGCTCAGGTATTAGAAATAACATGATAGTCGTCACCATATCACGTTCTGTTTTCATTTTTGCAACCTTTTTGTGTTTCTCTAAGTGATTTGGTGGGGAACTAGTATCGCCTTGTTTTCTCCAGGATGAAGTAAAATGATTGAGATCAAGCCCCATTATTTTAATTGAACTTGACCAGTAATAAAAAAAAAATCCAATTTTTTTTTGTCACTTGGATAGCAATGCGTGTGTGTTCTCCCTGTCTCCGTCGCCTAAACAAGCGTGGAACGCAGGATCCATGAGAACTATCATTTATTCTGCTGACAAGGACCATGCGCCTAGATTCAAAAAATATAATCATGTTGTCGGAAAAAAAAATAAAAAAAATAATAATAATTGTATATATATAATAAATCGACCGTTGGAGCCTTTGTATATATCACCTGAGTTGATACTAGAATTAAGATTCAGACAAGTGGGTGCGTATCTCAACATATTAGGGTTCATCTTGGATGATGTTCATAAATATATTCTGGGAAACACCGTTCACCTTAGGTTCAGGGGTATTTGAAGAGTATGTAAACACGATATAGTTTCCGTCTTAATTTATATTTATTAGTTCTCTATTTTATACATATTTGATGGTTTTATTTAGTTTTACAATTGTTAATAAATAAAGCTCGATTGGACTAGAACACGGACTTTTCCCAGTAAAATTGATGAAAAATCATAAGTTGTTTGAAATTGCTATTCCGATTATCTCAAGGTACGGATGTTCAAGGTACATGGATTGCACAAATAAAAACCAGTTAGCTAGCCCACGAGATAGCCGATGAAAAGAGTTAAATCTTCTATTATTGGGCCAACCTGGGAATTTAAAGCACAGAGTTTATATAATCTTCTAAGTGGACAAATTTAATTGGATTTGGAGGATCCAGATTTTGCCCGTGAATTGCAAGAAACAAATGTCAACATCATTTAAAACTTCATTTCTTTGGAAACTATTTAGGAGGAGCTGGCATATATACCTTATAAAGATTACTTTTGATGTGGAACAATTAATTAGTATCTAAGGAAAAATGTCAACATAAGATATAAGTTAAATAAAATTGATGATATCATATCATTTGTGGTCCACCTTACTTCCATATTAGCAACAACACATTTGCTAATAATTTTGTTTCCTTACATGGACGAAGTGTGAATTCAATAGTTGTGCCAATACGTGACTTGCATGTGGTGAAGTAGAAGCTGGCATACATAAAGAAATATTAGCACATAATGACCTTTCTTTTTGGTCATTGACACCAATATGAATTTTTTTGCTATCCTATAAAGCTACAAATGAATTGGGTTTTGGAAGTTAGTCCGGAGGAGAGTCGAACAGTATTTTAGTTTAGTTCTATATTTTTCATTTCTTTTTCTTTTTTTTTTTCCTTTCTTTTATAATGCAATAATCTATTTTCTAGGGCCACGGATGAAACCCGATGACATGTATTAAAGAGTTTCAATAATAATATTTTTTTTGTCCTTATTCTCGATTATCATGATAATAATTCTGTTTACATGTCTTTATGCTTTTTTAAAATTGTTTTTTATTCTTGTTTTTAGACTAGTATTTTTAAGTAATGAGAGTTGTTAATATTTTGAGAATTAATTGGATAAAGTTATATTTTCCAAGACGTTCATTATATCCTAAATCGTCTTAAATAGTTTTGAAGATAATATTATATAAATATTATATAATTTTCTAGTATGCATCACAATGGTGGATCCTTCGTTTTCTTTTTATTAATTTGTTTATTTCTTTAATTTTAATATTTCTTAATCTCATTTTTTTGGCATAATATTTTGTTACAATTTTAAAAATAAAAATTATTTTAGTCTCCGAAGACGATTCGTATTTTGTATACTATCTCATCAATAGCCGTACTACGGCATAATTAAAATCCCATCAGTACCATCATGAATCACTTCAGTATTTTTAGTGGGATCACCTGCTCACCCGTCACCTTGGCTTGGTCTTCTATATATGTATTCCGCTATTCATCCGCTTCCTCAAATGCCATATTTTGTCGCAATATGTGCTTGGTATCTCTCTTTTGTTTACCACTCAACCCCTTCCTCTTTGCCATTTAATTACAATTTCACAGTGAGGTAGCTAGCACATCTGCGTTATGATTGGTCGTGTGCTACACCATGACACCTTTCATTTGTGATAGTAGTTCTTGCGTTTCCGTTCGGTAGTGTGCGAGGTTCGCTTCTCTAACTTGAAAATCGCCATTTACCTAGCTAGTCACCGACTTAGAATCTCCCTTAACTTACTGGTTGTTTAGATGAAGTTTCTTAGCCAATTCCCAGGATAGGTGCTTCGTACTCAACGGCGTTGTTACTACACTGGAAGTCAAGCTTGAAAGCGTAAGACAACAAGTCATTTTTTGAGGTTTCAAATACTAGCACCCCCGTATAATCCTATGATTATTCATCTAAAATACATGCTTCCAAGTTTCTTCCCCTTGAGCTTTCGCTACTTACCCAAGTATTTGTTCGTTGACTTCAGCATTTTCTGTCCTAGGGAATGCAACCAAGAGATCGAATATTGTTTTCCCTCAAACCTTTCTAATAGCGAAGCTCGAATTCTAATAGTTATAGGAGCCAATGCGTTGTGTGTTGTTCTTCCCGTTAAAACTGTGAAAAGATAAGGGTACCTAGTACACCATTTTTTCTTTCTATTAACCGATATTGATACACCTTGTATAATATTTTGAATTGCTAAATATTAAATAGATCATGTGACCTTGATAATAATCTAAGTTCAAATAGTTATTGATTATAGGATCAATCAAGTAATGCTTAGCGTACGAGTGCAATTACTTATGAAAACAGTTATATTGCAGAAAGTAAAGTAATGGTACAACGCACAAGATTTTATTAACGAGGAAAAATGTTTGGCGGAAATACCCCGGCACCCACTCCAGTTTTGAATACTCTCAAAATTAAGCCGCTACACAAATGCCTACACGCAACCTCTATAGTTGAGACCAGATAAACTACCCCTAGTTACTTAGTTTCCTCAGTATCCATGCGCCTAAATCCAATTTGGCCAACACATGTGAATCCCTTAACAGAGTCCATTTTCAAGAGTTGCTTCACAATGCGTCATGAAGACTTCTGCTACCAATTTTCTAATCGGTAAGATAAGATTCCTGTAGGAAATCTTTCAAACAACAAAGGAACAGTCTGTTTGATGAACAACTCACTATCAATCTACATAAATGATTAAATGATTAAATTCAAAGTCAAGGATCTTCCGTTTAAATATGAAACACTTGAATCACCAAGATGATCACAAATCTGAAACTCCTTGATAATATCTTCAAGAATTATGATTACCGAAGTAATCTACTCGAATACAAGGTTTAGGTTTACCAAAATAAACAAGATGTCGATCTTCAAGATTTACGTCTATCAAAGATAAACTACTTGATTAAGTCCCAGACAATCAAGTCACAGATATTCATACCAAGATCAATATATCAAAGTCTTCAATCTTGTTGATCTTCAAAATTAACAACCTAGAAATCGATTTGATTCCATTATATGATTTTCCTTACAGAATAGAATCTGTTAACATTGGAAAATTAGTAATTATATAAATAGATTCTGAAACACTTGAATATTTTATAGTCATATCTTCAAAGTTCTCGGGTTACCTTATATCAGAAGAGAATGGCTATGGAATAAACAAGATTGTATCTAGAAGTTAACTATGTGTTAGTTCAATTATACGTAATAAACAACGAAAATTAAATAACAATCTAATTTCCCACCAACGATACTACTAGTGCTTGTTAGAGCACTACTCAGTTGAACCCACCAAGTGTTGGTATGTCAAGTTTGGTTTCATGTTTAGTTCTAAAACTCTAGTCGCTTGAGTAGATCTCTAAAGTTAGACTAGAAACTTGCTTTAGTTATTTATGAAGATCTGAAGTTGTATCGAAGACAATGAATACATCATCCTTCAGTTCGAGGTTAGTAACTACATACTTGATTTGTTCCATTTTTATATTTTGTTCGATCACGTTTTTATTTATTGAAAATATAACATACAAAGTTAAGTTTGTTAAAATGACTTTAGTATTGGTGACTAGGTCCCTATACTGTGATCAAAGTACCAAAAGGAAAGATTTACAATTTTTTTTTGACAACTTAAGTATATGGAGTTACGAAGTATAGTTTATCTATGGACTTCGTGTTTTCGATATTGAACTAATTGGTAACTTGTTATTATTTGGTATGTTGAACTTCAGGGTGAATCCGTACCGTAATAAATATATTAGAGCAATTCCAGTGGGCATTGGTATATTGTCCAATTAGCCAAGCCACGTGGATAGGCAAAAACGATTTTGGGCAGTAGGAAATTGGTTAAAAGTACCGAACTGAGGCTGAGGTTGCCTCGACAACAGTCAAATCTCAACGGCTCTCATCTAACGACTCGTATTTCTCTTCCAATAAATTCAAACAATTTTAACTCCAAAATTACACCTTCTCCACTCAAAAATTATTTTACTTTCACTTAATTCTTACAAATTTCCATCTGAAACTCTTGATCTCAACTTATGGATCCTGAAGTGGAAAATGAAGAAACACAAATGTTAGGGGAACTGTGCCTCCAACAAGCTTAAGAAATTATGCTAAAGATTAATCGAATGGATAAATATTTAGACGATGAGAGAAGGATGACCAACCATATGATACAATTATACTCAGGGAAAATACTGTGGTATCTAAAACCAAGAGTCGTATTGACAAGAAGATGGACGTGGAGAAATCGACAGGAAAGGCATCTAATTATTTTATTAATAGAAGTGTGTACTCTGGTGAAGATTTTCAACATCATTTCCGCATATCACTATACTTGGTCATGTGGGTTATTGGAGAGCTTTGTCGGGTAAACCCTAAATGCAATTATCAATTTGATGCATTAAACATACTAGGACATAGTCCTGAACAAAAGGTCACTGTATCCTTATGGATTCTAGTTTATGGTGTGCCGACAGATACCCGTGATGACTACTGTCATATGGTAACAGCATACAAAAATCTCAAAAAAATTTGCGAAAATATAGTCAACCATTTTAGTTTACGTTTTTTACGGCAACCAACACAAGATGATGTCGACAGACTACTAGATAAAAACACCAAAAGAAGATTTCTTAGATTGCTAGGTAGCCTTGACTGCATGTATTGGGTGTGGGATGGATGTCCTTATGCATGACAGGGTCAATATAAGGGATACTTCACAAAACCAATTGTTGGTTTGGAAGCGGCGGCCTCTTATGATTGCTGGATATAACATAATTTTTTTGTACTACTGGGTTCAAATAACAACATCAATATTTTGCATAAATCGCTTTTGTTTGAAAAACTGAAGTATGTAAATGCTTCAACTTCAAATTTCACCATCAACGACAATAACTATAATAATGGGTATTTTCTGGCGGATGGAATTTATCCATACTGGTCAACTTTAATTCAAATTTATGCTCAAGTATCCCAAGGCGAGCGTGCAAAACACCATTTTAACGGGAAGCAGATGGCGGTTAGCAAGGATGTCGAACGAGCATTTGGAGTTTTGAGGAGGAAGTTCCATATAATTTATGGACTATATCGTTCGTTTAAACCAATAGAAATGAATAGGGTTATGCTCACCTGCATCATTTTGCATAATATGGTAATCGAGATGACCCGACGGGATCTCAGTTGGACAAGTTATCCACACCAAGATTTGAGGAAAGATGTTCAACCCCTTCATAGAGTGCCATCAAGAGAGTATAGGATGGTAGAAGCGAGAATTGAACATAGATGATTATATGTTAGGCTAAGGGAGAATCTCACTGCATCTTGTGGGCTGATTTTGGAAGAAGAAACCCTCACAGAATTTCAATCATTTTATTTTTTTTATTTTAATTTTATTTTTGTAATTTAAGGATCAAACATTCAAATTGAAATTAAGAATAAAATTGGTGAAAAACCAACATTGAAAGTGAAGTTGAAACTAAAGGATTACATCGAAATTGAAACATTAAAAGAGAAACGAAGGATTAAATTGAACTATTACATCCAAAATTTAAAACTAGTAAACTAATCCAGTCGAACAATGGCACTATTGATATCCTCATTCTCCTCCTCATCAGAATCAATGTCAACTGAGTTTGGAAATTATTGTGCCTTTTTTGCTTCAATTTTATTTATTTTTTTTTGCCAGAGTCGCAGTTGTGTCTGATTCATCTTTGACGTGTCCATTCCCAATGTTCCTCTGGTCGGTTGTCAGCCAAGCAAGATTATTTCAAGTTCTTTCATTTCACAATTATAAACAAGAGTATAGTTGTAAGAACAAATTCGATCCACATGGAGATATGGGTTATTATTCGTATTTGGAAAACTTATGTAAACTGAGAGGATTTTGTTGTTTGAAATAATTTAAACTAAAATAATAACAGAAAAAAATTTAAGATTGTAAACAATATAATGAGAATACTGGTTAGAGAGTTCATCTTCCGTCATCAAACATGTTATCAACTAAATCAGACTCAATATTCAACTTTTCTCAATATCAATAACCCTAAATCATCCTATCGCAGGTCTACTCTGGTAAAACTCATTTCACCATCAAAGGCGCAAGAGCTACTCTTTGAATCCTTTTTACTAGATAACTTGGCGCAAGAGCTACTCAAGTTTAACCCAATGAAAGCAATGGCATTTATGAGTTGAGGTTATTCTAAGAAATCCGCGCAAGAGCCAATCGAATTTAACCTAGGTAACGTTTCTACACATAATCACATCACTAGTGGAAAATGGTATTTTTACCACCCACAGAAACGACCCACATTGATGGTCATTGAAGTTTGACCGATCAAGATGGTCGCTATTTAAGAAAAAACACAGAAAAAATTCTGGACCGTTAAAAATGGCCGCGTAATATTTTACCATTTTATCCTTCAAACAGCTACCTATTCCGCGACCGATGATTAATGACGTATCTGTGGTTAGATGTACGACTGGATCGAGATGAAGATTCTTTAGCTGTGAGCCATTGATTTTATTAAATCATAACCATCGATATACACCCTATATATACCTAAATCTAATTTCTATTAATATGTCCTAACTCCACTATCATTTGAGATCGAGAGACATTTTCTTCTCCTTTCACTCCAGCCACCACCTCTTACCAGATGACTAGAGCCAACATCATCTTCTTCTCTTCTTCACTCACCATCACCACCACCACATCATCCCAACCTCCATCACTATGAGCCACCACCATCACCTTCATCATCATCATCATCATCACAATCAGAAGTTGTGATTCACAACCCTATTTCCCTTCGCAACATCATAGAGAAATAGGATATCAGTTTCTATCATTTCTGAATCATAAACAAAACCCTAGATTTAGGTTCAATCTTTTTACTTCTCTCTACCCCTTATTCATATATCCAAACACGAGGTATTTTCTTTGAGTTTTTCTTATTTATTATTAGTAATATGTTTTTTTTTTCTGATATGAATTCATTGGGTTTTATCAATTTTGTTCTAATAAATCGTGAAACTTTTGCTTGAATATTTGATGGATGTATTTTTTTTTGTACAAGGTATATTACACCATCCTATAATTGTTTTCATATTGCAAGGATACTCTCAAAAATCAAGGTCTGTGTGTTTCGATTTGATTTCTCTTTGTCAATGGATTTCGGTTATCATTTCCATGAAATTATGGAAGTGTATGTTGGCAAAGGTCACTTACTGTGATAATTGTTTAACCAAGTTACGTGTTGATTTGGGAAAAGAAATTTAGTTGGGGATCTGTTACAAGGGATTTTCTTAGCTCCAAGATTTTAATTCATAAATTGTCGTATTTTTGGATGATTGATTCCTATCACTGAATCAGTTCTAGCTTCTAATGATTGATTTTTTTTGAATCAGTCCATTTTCGTTGAAGTGGGTCTGATATGTGATGCGTCGGAAAACCGACTTTGTTTTACCGCAAGCGCACAATGTCGCAAGATGTACACAATAACAAATACGGTTCGTTCCCACGAGGAGTGTGTATCACTTATACCAATTAATTCAAGTAACTTTTGAATCAAAAGATGTTTCAAAAGGTAATTTTCAGACTTTTGTAATAAAGAATTAAGATAACAAATAAATAAAAGCAAATTAATAAAGGTTGGAATCAAAGATGTAAAAGTGTTAAGGTTTCGGGAATCCGTTGTAGATTAGGGTTTACTTGCCTTCATAACAAAGGGTATCGATTTTACTCATGCGAAATAACAAATCTAGCTACTAATACACGGAAGATATTTTGTTTAAGAATCATAGAAAAGAATTCATAAAAAGAATTGTTTGTTCTCAACCTAAGGTAAAATTTCGAAGTACTAGGTATACGTGGCATAGATAGTCAAAGAATATTTATAAAACGATTATCGCAAAAGGGTCAACGAGTTCTTCTACTAATCAAACAATGGACTACGCATGACATAGAACATTAAAAATCATTGAGAAAGTAAAACATTGAAAGAGAGACAAACATTGACATTAAGTTTTAGTAGTTGAAAACCCTAGTTTTGAAACACAAGTAAATTAAACAAATTCTACAAGTTCATCCTTTCACCCTAACAAATTTTTTTACTAGACATAGCTTTCTTAAAACATTAAAATTTATAAAGAATTTTATAAACTAATTGAAATTGAAAACAATAAACCGATTAAACCCTTCTTCACGACTCCCCTCTTTTTCCAGCGTCCAAGAGTTTTCAGACCCCCAAAAGGTTTCCGCCTCTCAAAAGTGCTTAGTGTATCCCAAATTGTTTTTGTACGTAAAGATATTCACGACCCTATTTATAGAGCTACATCACCGCCTCTGTTAGAGATTCAAACGAAATAGAACTCTCAATATGCTTTCACCCACCGACCAATAACCTTTCCTTGTTTAACACGGATTGAACACGGAATATAGCATACAACGTACGCGCTTCAATTCCTATATTTTCTCCACCGAAAATACATCTTTGTTCCTCAACTAAACTCCTCTTCCCTGATTTCTCTCTAAAACTCAAACAGACTCAGTTCACCAACAGTGTGTTGGAGAAATTCCTGTAACAGTGAACAAACCAAACAGAAGCTTGAAAATAGTTAAGGGTTAGAACAGATAGCACACTTTAGACAATCATACAAGCACAGAGAGATGGAGTCGCCTGTTCAACATACTGCCCTTAACTCGATATTTGTCAGGTACACCTTTAGAAAAGTGTTGCTATACCTTTAGAGATGACAAATCGAATCCAGGATAAAACCACCTGATACCAACCCAGCTAGCAAAAACTCGTTGGCCCGTTGTGAACTTAACAACATAATGATTTATAGAAAAATAAATCTACGTGCGCAAACAAAGCGAGAAGAGGGGAAAAGTCATCAGGATAATAGATGTGACTGGGGTAAGTTGAAAATGAAATTTTCTTTTTCTTTTATAGGCAAATTTTAGAGAAGAGAATTAAATTGTATTTATGAAAAATCTTTTTATTTAATTTCCATAAATTCTCATAAATAATAAAACGGTTTTTATTTATTATAGGAATTTAAAATAAAAAACCATTAAGTCTTGATAGGTACATGCTGGGCACACGCCGACTCACGCCAAGCATACGACGGCTCACGCCAGCTCATGCAAAAACACACGCAAGCACACACAAGCTCCGCAACACGCGGCCCGCGTGCGTGCTTCGGTGCGAAGCACCGCACATGTGTGAATTTGTCCACTAGCCCATTCCCTTAGTCCATATCCAATCCACAAGTCTTTTCCCTTAGAAGCAACTTTAGTGGTACATCCTTGGTTTATCCCATGTGGGACAAACCAAAGGTTTCTCATTCACATAGAAGTGAAAAGTGGATTTGTTATTTCCACCCCAATATAGGCTAGTGACCCTTTGTTCCCATCAAGATAAATTAAGTAACAAAACAGTTTTTGGTAATAAATCACTTTTTAATTCTAACAATCCCCCACATGAATGAAGAAAGCGATAAATCAGAAAACCGGAAAACGAGAAATACCTCTTAAGCAATAGGTGTCCATAGGAATTGAACATTTGTTTAGTGTGAAGTACCGGGACTACTTGATGGACAGTGAATGTGATGTCTTGAACTGCCATCGTTTGGTGTAATTCATTAATAGCTCCTTATGCGAGATATCTCTTAAGAGTGTTGTTAAGTTCACGCCGTTGTGTCCGTTTTGGCCCTGGACGTATCCCGTTTCTCAGAATGCTCTAGAGAATCAGCTCAGTTCTCATAGGAAGCGACCCACTTCCTCATTCAGATAGGTGAGTTCTATCAAGAGTGTTAACTGCTACACCCCATTTCAATCTTAAATTGAAACTATAGAACTCATTAATACTTTACTATAAGTCATCCTCACATGCAGTAACACTATCACGTCTACACCATAGGGAAGGGACAGAGAAAATAATTCTCTGATAGTGTTTAATTTTTACCCGCCACAAATTAGTTGTCTCATTCAAAACCTTGATCTTGGGATCTCCAGTCATCAAGGTTGAGTATCCTTCATGGCAAGTTTTAATTGATGAGCTTAAGTCCCATCCCCCTCGATGCATTACTAACTATCTCCTTGGACAAGCCTTTCGTCAAAGGGTCCGCGATATTCTCCTTAGACCTCACAAAGTCAACAGAAATAACGCCATTCGAGATTAGTTATTTTAGAGAATTGTGTCTTCTCAGAATATGAATGATTTTTCCATTATAATTGCTATTTTTAGCATTAGTTATTGCAGCTTGACAATCGCAATGTATAGATATAGCTGGCACAGGCCTATGCCAGAGAGGAATGTCTTCTAAAAAGCATCTTAGCCAAGCGGCTTCCTCTCTTGCTTTATCTAACGCAATAAACTCGGATTCCGTAGTGGACCGAGCGATACAGGTCTGATTGGAACTCTTCCAAGACACTGATCCACATTTTATAGTGAAAACTTATCCACTCGTAGATTTAGACTCCTCTGAGTCTGTTATCCAGTTTGCATTACAATGTCCTTCAGGACTGCAGAGTATCTCTTATAACTCAAACAAAGTTTAAAGTGTATTTTTGATACATTAACACTCAAAAAATTGCATCCCAATGCTCCTATCAAACTGGTTATATTTTCTAAGTACAGATTCAATGTAATGAGATTGACTAAAACTATATCTATTAGACTCTCTTCTAATTTTCATCCCTAAGATTACATCTGAGGGACCTAAGTCTTTCATGTCAAGGTCCCATTCAACATGTTCTTAGTGGAATAAATTACATCTATGGTTGTATCCAGTATAAGCATATCATCAACATGAAAACATACAATCACATAGCCATCATTGACAATTTTAGTGTAAACACACTTGTCAGATTCATTTATTTTAAAATCCACTAGAGAACATTACATGATCAAAAATTTTCATGCTCTAAAAGATTTCTCTTTCTAAATATTTTGCCTCTTCTAGGCTCAACTTCATCTTTCTCTAGAAGTATTGTCTGACAAGTATAAAGGATATCTAGGGGATCAACACATATTATGCGAGATTCAGATTTCAAAGGAAAACATTTTTTTTTACAAAGAACATTACATCCCTAGATTCCATATTGGTATTCAGACCAATTTCTGAAATATCAGAACTCACAACCCTAACCCTATAATCTGTAGTGTGTTCAGGAAATCCTATGAAGACACAATCAACAGTTTTGGGTCATATATATGTCCTCTTAGGTGGAGGGATATAAACCTTAGCCAAGCACCCCCCACACTTATGAAGTATGCATAAAAAGGTTGTTTACCTTTCTATAAATCATTTGGAGATTTTTCTGATCCTTTTAAAGTAATTTGTTCAGGAGATAGCAAGCTGAGAGGATGACCTCCCCCCACAAGTTCGCAGGTAATCCTGAACTAATTCATGGTTTCATCATCTCCTTAAGGGATTATATTTTCACCTCTAGTTTGAACTGAGTTCAAGTCAACTAGGTATGAGGAATTTATTCTAAGGGTTTAAAAATTTTTCCTGAATATTTTTCTTATGAGACATTTTATGCAAATTTCACATTTATGTTTTCTTCCCAAATTAAATTTGGGAATGCAGCCTATGCTTGCCAGATTGATCATTGAATAACATGACCAATTCTGCCATGTCCAACATTCAATGACACATAAACATAAAAGGAATCAATTTTATTTATTTAAATTGAGGTTACATCTAATTTGAAAAAAACCTCTATCTTATAGCTCTTTCCACTGAGTTACACTATTATTCCAGTTTCATAAAAAACCTTATCATCTAATATACTACAAGATACAAGAATTTTACAGATGTCCGGAACATGAACAATTTCTTGAATGTGAGAGTTTTGGCAAAAATGAGTTTCAGCCCAACTTTGCCTTTTTCTGCAATCTATGTTGCGGACGAGTTACCCATATAGAGCTTTTCTCCTTCCCCTACCTTCTGATAGGAGGTGGACACATCTTTGTTTCCGCGGACATGCTTGGTAGCACCAGAATCTACCCAATAGTCTCTCACATTGGTTACCAGATTGACTTCAGACACTGTACCTAAAAACTTGTTCTTTTGATTTTTCATAATAATTTAGCATTGTTTTATTTTATTTCTCTATAAATAAAATCCTTACGATTTCTATAAAATATTACCTAATTTAATATGAATATGATTTATTTATAATCAAATAATGAACACTCTACGCATGTTCCATGTAAAATCATTTTAGCGCATGATAACTACGTTTTATTATGCGTATAATAATTGTCTTAATTTTATGCATTAAATTTAGTGTATAAATTTTAGTGCATCTTAATGTTTCATCAAACATGTCCTACGGTTGTTAAATTTAGTGTTTTAACCGTTTTAATAATTTCAAGACAGCATGCATACGATTCGCATATAAAAATATATATTATGATTATAATTAATAAATCATACCTGTATATTTTGATTATCGTTGCAGTCGCTACCACCATTTGAACAACAATAGTTGCCCCTTGAGCCATTGACTCTCCATCGAATCCCTCCCGAAGAATGCAATTTTCCCTGACCCATATCATCAGCTAGAAATAGAATGCACCCAAAACCACCTCTACGACTTAACTCTAGCCCAATTCAAATTGAGCTATTTGTACAAGAAGTCCTCCCAACACGGTCACCAACTATTACTGCACTGACCGGGTCGTCTCAGTTCCTCGCACTTCGTTTGGAATGACCAAGAAAAATTGCCCCCAAAATTTTCGCACTTAATTTAACAAAACGCATCAATAAGTCCAAAACAGATTCATGCAGAAGGCCCTTAACTTTCTAGCCCAAAACAACTTCTAAATAGTCAAACCAGCCTGATAGGCCAACTCAAACTCACTTCAATTCTCGACAGCTTTCTAGCCCAATACTTCATATGCTTTCCCGGAGCCCATACCTTTTCACTATCCGAGAAAAGAGCTTGAACAAGACAAATCAAGTGAAGTGAATTAATTGATGAGACGGAAATATGAATTTTGGTTCACGGGAGTTACGACTTAGGTCCCACTAATTACTCATTTTGGCGTTAAGGTAATTTCGGCTTTAAGAACAGTAACAACTCTGATCAAGCTGCTTGTTAACTTACTCTACCTCTTCTTGATCGGTAAGCAATTGTCTTACCATTGCTCCATTACTGCTTTTCTCTTTCTTTTCCATTTAATGCACTAACTGTTAACCCATTAACCCATTACCATACGTTTCATTTGCTCAATCTTACTTGGCTAGCAGCATCCCAGATTTGTGCCTTAATAATGTTGTCATTAATAGTGATTGTTCGTGTATGAAACTCATTCTTTGCGAGACGAAAGAGAATTTTGAGTATTACCAACTGTTTAACCCCTATCACAATGACCGTGTACACATAATCTATTTTCTGGATATTATCATCTTGAACCTTGTTCCCATCTTGATCAGTAAGAACTTGAATAACATCTAAAATTATTTCATGTTTGTTTGCACTATCCACCCGAATAACAGTTGCATTTTTACACGCTTCATTATCCATTACAACCCTGGATGGATTTATTTTTGTAATTAATTTTTCATATTCATCATCCATATCCCAAGAAAAACTCAAATTAACATCCATTGAAATAGACAATTATCGAGTTAAGATTGTTGGAGAAATTCCTGTAACAGTGAACAACCAAACAGAAGCTTGAAAATAGTTAAGGGTTAGAACAGATAGCACACTTCAGACAATCACACAAGCACAAAGAGATGGAGTCGCCTGTTCAACAGACTGCCCTTAACTCGATATTTGTCAGGTACACCTTTAGAAAAGTGTTGCTATACCTTTAGAGATGACAAATCGAATCCAGGATGAAACCACCTGATACCAACCCAGCTAGCAAAAACTCATTGGCCCGTTGCGAACTTAACAACAGAATGATTTATAGAAAAATAAATCTACGTGCGCAAACAAAGCGAGAATAGGGGAAAAGTCATCAGGATAATAGCTGTGACTGGGGTAAGTTGAAAATGAAATTTTCTTTTTCTTTTATAGGCAAACTTTAGAGAAGATAATTAAATTGTATTTATGAAAAATCTTTTTATTTAATAATTCTCATAAATAATAAAACGGTTTTTATTTATTATAGGAATTTAAAATAAAAAACCATTAAGTCTTGATAGGCACATGCTGGGCACACGCCGACTCACGCCAAGCATACGACGGCTCACGCCAGCTCACGCAAAAACACACGCAAGCACACACAAGCTCCGCAACCCGCGGCCCGCGTGCGTGCTTCGGTGCGAAGCACCGCACATGTGTGAATTTGTCCACTAGCCTATTCCCTTAGTGGCAATATAGATATACTTCATCCTTGGTTTATCCCATGTGGGACAAATCAAAGGTTTCTCATTCACATAGAAGTGAAAAGTGGATTTGTTATTTCCACCCCAATATAGGCTAGTGACCCTTTGATCCCGTCAAAATAAATTAAGTAACAAAACAATTTTTAACAATAAATCACTTTTTAATTCTAACACAGTGTTATTCTCGCTCGACCCTTGCTCTCTCAACTAGACCAGGATTATGAACCAACAGTGTCATCAACATTGATTCGAACTCAACCTGAACTGCCAGACTCACATCCAACAGCCTCAACTCTCTTTTTATTCGTGAGCTCGAGTTCTTCTCGCTACCATGAGTTCATCTTTACAAACTCGACATAAACTTTACCCACATCATTAGCATCATTGCAGACTCTCACATGTTCTATTCCACCACCACAAACTTTCTGCTCGACTCCTCCACGAGTTCCATCACCATCACAGTCAAACTCCACCATCGATTCTCCTCAATCTTTCATCCATCACAGATTCGAGTTCCATCAACAAATTCTGATCATTACCCAAGCATTCTAACACCTCCACCAACTTTCTGCACTCTTTAAACCCCAAAACAGGTTCATCTATGCCATAGTGATTATCACGATCAATCACAGCAGTTTACATTAAGCTTCTTCTTCCCTGCTACCAAACTCAACCTTTCCAAGACTCGAGCACAGTACTGCCACATTCAACCACAACCAAATCAAGTTTCCTTCACCCATAGCTCCATTCCATCTCCGAAACCCATAGCCACCATTATCGTCTTACACAGGCTCCATCAATCATAAGCTCATCGCCATGACCATCAACAACTCTGTTTTATCTTCACAGCCACACCATCGAGTACTTCCATAAAACACTCTTTTAGCCCACCTGATCCGAGTATCATTAACCGCCACAAATGCTCGCCGGAATTAGCTAACCTAAATTCCCTGTTCGTGATAATGAAGATGAAGAAGGTGGCCCTTAACCAACTACTGGCGCCATTAATCATAATTCAAATTCTTGAAAGCCCTTAGTAATAGTGTAGGCGCCTTTAACATGATTCAAAACGTGTCTGCCCTTATCATATGACAAAGTGCCAATAACCGTTTCCCTTAAAATGACCATTTTGCCTTTAGTTCTTGTTTTGCTTGTAACTTATTCGTACGACCTCGGAATGACTTCGTTCTTTCGCCGTTGGCTTTGTAAACCAATTTTCTATAAGATGATAAGTAGAAATCTTGGACTAGACTGAGTTACATTGGGTATTTGGCAACTCTTTCCTTGTAAATCTCAATTTCACTTCTTTCAAAGATGTAAACTAATAAAACACATAAACTACAAAGTAATAATAATACACAGTAATTCACACAAATCTAGCAAAAAAATATAAGAAAATAATATTTAAAATATGTAAATTATGCATTTATCAATATGGTAGTTTTCATTTCATTGCAAATGATTAATGAGAAAGAGTTAGATTGCCAGAAGATTTAAGAAGTATGGTTTGATTCAGAATTGTTTTTTTATTGTCATGTATTTCTTGTAGTGTTGTTATATCGATATATGTGAACTAATCTCTCAAACTCTGCTGGATATTACTAGGTCTGAATTATTAGGTAAAAATATTGCTTTTATTTGAGAATTTGTTTCCATGTGCTTTTGCTATGTAATATTTTGTGAGTGTGCTTCCAATTGGATGTGTGTTGCAGACTCCTAAGATGAGTATGATTCCAGTTGTTTGTGTGTTGGATAGCGGGGATCATTCATCGTAAACATTACTCGAGGGATGTTAAGATGACAATACTTGTAGTAATATTAGATGATAGTACAAGAAATATGAGATGAAGACTCGGATGTAGACGGTACCCACTTCTCTATCACTAATAATTGTTTTACGAATTTAGTTTCATTTTCAGTGTTTGGGCTTGTTAGGTTATGCAAGATTTATGGTATATTTGTAATAATTGTGTTTCCCTTTGTTGCATTATGATTTTTGTGGGTGTTTTTTTTTCATTATTAGAGTATATATAGTTGCATATGCAGGACACAATTCCTCATTAAACAAACATTTGATCATGAAGATCCTGTAGAACTTGATACTGACGAGTACTGACATCCCCAAAGTATGAAAGTTTTGAAGCTATTAATGGTGAACTCTGCAATTTCAGTTGAGGCCTAAAGACTTGTATCCAAATTTGTGATTGTCGTGACCGTATGATGCTGGAGTTTTAGGAAATTTTGTTTTGTCTTTGTGGTAAGGAAGGCTTCATATTCAAATTTGGTTACGGAAGAAACATGATCTTTGTTGCTGTGAAGTATATAGATGATTAGTTTATCGATATCATGTTTTGGGAAAGGCTCTTAAGTCCTGAAACTTTTCGAGTAGACTCTATTTTATCGGAGGATTCTATTTTCAATCGATACTATGTTGTGTTTTCTTTTCAATCAATACCATGCTCTGTAGCTAAGAAATTTTCGATAGTTGCATCCCTAGTTGTTTTATATCTAGCAGCATATGATTTTTAAATATTTGGATATTTTGTATGTCTATGTATGTTTTCATTGTTTTCTTAAATGCGAAAGGTTGTATGCTTTTAATGTATAAATATCTCTTGTGATTCTAGGGATATATATACAAGTTTGTTGTTTGTATTTCCAAATATGTTTTCTAGTTTTGAGTTTGATGTATGAAGTTGTAACTAAAATCAATTTCTAGTGTTTTGACATGTTATTTTTGTGTTCATGAGGATTTGGACTTCATATGAAATGTTTTATTCGCACAAACATTTTTTGTTGGTATGATCAGTACGGTGCCATTACTACTTAACCCTAAATTTACAAATCTGTTGCTATGAGTATTTATTGGTGTAATCTTATGCAATTGAAGTATCAATGGCTATTGCAGGGAAGGCAGTGGGAGAGCTCTTGCAGGTAAGTTAAGCAAATTTTATATTTTGTTTGATTTTGGTGTTTGGGTTCTGGCATTTGATGATTTATGACTGTTAGTTAAATGCAAGGCATTTTCTTTTGCAGGGTTCGTAGAGACAAATCTTATTTCTGCAAAGAACTTGCTACAAACATCAAAGATGTTAGCTACTTTAGGGTTCTCTACAAAGACATAGCCTTTCACTCAGAATGCCTAATGAAGTATGGGCTCAGTTCATCATCGGGGCAGTTTTTGTTTTTGCTGGTTTACACTTGTCTATAAGAAACATTAGAACTTATTAGGTAGGACTTGTATTGGTACAAATTCAGGATTCAATTTTTTCCCTGGTTTTTAAGCTAAGTGTCAACTGTCCAAGTTTATTGATTTTGGATATTGATCTTTTGTTGTAGGTACACCACTACAAGTGTGGGATCAATTCATTATTGTGGGAGAGGGGAGTTTATTATTTTTCTACTTAATTGCACTTGTATTAGTGAGAATTGAGGATTTTTTATTATTATTTTGAAGCTAAGCAACTGATGAATTCATTTATGAATTGTACAATAAGTTATGATTTTTAAATAAATGGTCATTTGAATTTATGAATCCAGGTTTTATTTCATTGTAATTTGAATTTTATTTTAGTTTCATTCAGATGTATTTCATCCCAGTCAGATTCAGTGCAGGCATTCAGCCAATCTGATTCTATCTATTTTTTATATTTAAAACCAGATCTACGACCGTTTGAATCGGTCTTCACATCTTGACCCTTAAAAGTGGTCGTATAATGAAGTCATTCCGCGACTCTCAGATGCGGTCGTACAAAAAAAAGACGCTCAAGCAGCGACCCTATTTGCGGCCATTAAAACGGGTGGTGTAACTCGTATCTATGACCCGTCCTGACGGTCGCAGAGCTTCTATTTTTCACTAGTGCATGTCAACATCGCGTCGTTATAATTTATCCTATGCTACTTGCAACAAGGTTTTCGACAATTCCTGATCCCAAAATCCTAGTTTAGATATAGATATGAATTTATGATTATTTAACGCGACTTAAAAAAACAATAACTTAATGATACATGGCGTTATTGTTAGTAGAACATAAGCGATATTTAAGAAAATACGAATACTAAGAATGAATGTTTAAATTAATAATCATGTTCTAGACTTCGGACTACTTGTCTAACAATTGAGATTAAATTAGCTCATAATGGATTTCTTAAAATCCATAAAAAATAATAAAGTAGAAAATCAAAGCAAACCCTAGGTTATAAAAAAGTCTCCAACCCCAAAACTCCTTCTCTTCTCTTCTTAAGTTATGATATGATATGATAGATAGATCCCCAATATAAATAAAATTATCTCTTATATAGAGATCGCAAAAGTAAAAGTATCTGTATTTGAATTCCGGTCACAACTTGCCAAAAGCTAGCCGGAATCGTGAAAATAAGCTTGTACAACGAAATGGGCCGCGTCAACATTGAAAGGCCTAGCCCAAAGTCTCGATGGCTTAGCATTTTTTTTCTTTCTGACTTTTTTATTTGTTCCAGGTTTCCTAGACAGCCATCTTCCATCGAGAATTTATTTTTTATCTGAGTTTTCTCACTTTGGCCTCGATAGTTGTCTCACCGTGTAAATCCTTTTTATCTGAGTTTCAAACTCAGACTCCACATTTTTCGTAAATAGAAAACTACTTCATCTCAAACTTTATTTCCCTGTTTCTCTCAACTTAGGCTTCCTTCTTCTGCTACCATATCTCACTGCCAGTTTTCTCACCAAGCTCGAGCAACTCTCCCTTATCACCATCGACTCGAGATTGAGCATCACTCAACACTGCGATCATGCTCTCGAGAGTGAGCATTACTCAAACTCCATCACAGACTTCAAGCTCACCCCCATCAACACATACTCACTGCCATTAACATCAATTAAACACCATCATCCGCGACCACAAATCTTCATTGTCTCTCTATATCCATTAAACAACTTCTGGATCCCTACCATATTCACCAGCGATCATCACTCCATAAAATTCGAGTCACATCACCATCAAGTTCTTCTCTGCAAATATCTTCGTAATCTTCTCCATAAACTCAACATAAATCATTCAATCTTCCATTACTACCGTTCTCGTCTTACTACCAAATATTCCATCACCGAAGTCATTAATCCCAGTTCAACAGACTCGAGTTGTACACAACCTTATTGGTTCTCTCGCTCTCAAAACTCAGTCTTGCCTATGACCCATGTCTTACACAGCTCCATTAACTCTACTGATATCCATTTAAGCTCGAAATCCATCATCAACATTCAGCATGATCAATCACAGTAGTGTATCCTTTCTCTCCCTGTTTTTCGGCTAAATAAGTTACCATGTTTTACTCCCTTATCTCTTTGCCTAAACACCTCAAAACACTCCTTTAAACCCATTAAATTCGTATTATCAACGTCACAGACTAAACAGTCGGAATTACAGTTGACCTAATTCCGTTGTTTTTTCGAAGTCTTGAAGAAGAAGGTGACAACCCTTATTAAAACCGCTGGCGCCTTTAAAACTGTTCAAATCTGTGTATCCCTTAGTAATAGTGTAGGTGTCCTTAACACATTCCAGTGAAAACTCGTATAACTGTTGGTTCCGTAAAACAGACAAACTTAACTCCTCTTTTCACCATAACTTTCTCATACGAAGTCAGAACGACTTCTTTCTTTCACCGTTGGATTCATAATTTCGTCCTCTTCAAGATAATGGGTAGAAATCTGGGATTCGACTGAGTACCACTGAGGCTGTGGTAATTCTCCCTTTAAAATGCTCCATTTTCACTTCTTTTAGAGATGTAACCTACAAAAGATATAATATGAAAAAGTAATAATAGTACAAGGTAATTCATATAAAATCTAACAAATAAGCGTAAGAAAATAGTATATAAAATATGAAAATTATGCACTTATCAAATTCACCCGCACTTTCCTTTTGCTAGTCCTCGAGCAAAATACGAATCTAAACTAACCTAACTAAACTAAACTACAACAACTCCCTTTCTTTGAGGATACAATTACACTTAGCATGTGTAAGAACCCTTTAAACCCTTAGGTGTCCCTAGTGGACAAGTTATAGTCTCGTGAGGGTTTACAATAGGTATACCCATGTATATGTTGGGTTTTTGACAAAGGCGTGAGTTGTAAAATCATTCTTCCTGGCTGCAGAAATATAATAAACGAATCACTGACCCGACTTGAGAATTATAAATACGTACTTTTGTCTTATATTCCACAAGAGAATTGAGAATGCGTATTCAGCTCATGGCTACATTAATCCTGTAGCTCTTTTATGTATGTATGCGCCCGTAAAATTTCAGGCCTTATTCAGCTAAACCCCTTTATTTCATGTACGTCCATGCAAGTATCTGTATTAATCAGAATACGCTGATTATGTAAAATTGTGAACATTCGAAAAGGATGTTATGCCATCTTTGAATGAAGAGACTAATTAGATGCATACCATCTAAATGCAGAGTCGTATCGAACATCGCCTCAAGTTGCAAACTTCCACGGCTGACTTCCTTGAATATGCTTTGTATCCACTACACAAAGGCCAAGCATAATCTCATGCGATTGAGAAGCCCTAAGCAGGCCATGGCTATGGACACGAAATTATCAAGTGTCAACGCTAGAAGCGCATAGGCCATGGACACGACACTAGCAAGTGACAGCCCTAACAAGCCCTAGTCATGCTCACCAGCACCAATGAAACCTCGGCTAGCACTAGCGCCTACACCATCACCTGCGCCAACACCAAAACCAACTAATAATAGCACCTAAACTAGCGCCAATGCAAGTGCTAGCGCTGCCAACAACGCCTACGACATCACAAGCGCTGGTGCTAACGCTGCCAGCAACACTGACACCATTCCATACCTTCCGCGCCTGCTTATTCCGCGCCATCCTCGCCAATGTTTGTGCCAGCGCCATTCTTTGACTTCTCATGCCATTTCCATGCTTAGGTGGCATAAAAATTATTGGTAGCATTGTCTTATGACAAATTATTCACGTGTTTTGAGTTCATGCCTCCACTAGCTCCTACGAGAAATCAAAACATGTTATATGAGGGGGTTCTTCATGGGTATTGGTTTGGTGGTTTACAACAACATAAGGTGTGGCAACACCCCATGGTGGGAAAGTTATAAAGTAGTTGTGATGGTTATAGCGGTTAAAGAGATAATTGAGTAATGGTTTGGGAGTTTCGGGAAACTTCCCAAACATAATGAGCAGTTATACCATTATCCCCACAATCTCCATCTCTCCACTACCTCCACTTCTTACGAGGAAAGAAATATGTACTACCAACTATTATAAATAGGTTACTTAGCCTATTCAAAAGGACATAACAAGCTTATGATTCTCACAAGCTTTGTTATTCTCGATAGATCAACACTTTTAAACACAATTCATCACCACTGGTTTCCTCAACTTTCTCTGCTTCACTCCCATAAGATTAACCCATATTCTCTCCTTGTGATCGAAGCAGGACGAAACGACCACTTTCGCATTTTAAGCTTGTGATGTACGATTTTGATTTTCAAATAAAAAAAAAAGTACCATAGTGGTGCATTTGTTTTTCCTAGGAGAAATTTTTTTAGGAAGTAAAAATTTGCGATCACGGTGGGACATCAATCTCTGGGTCAGTAATCTAATTCTTCAACCATCTGAAAATCAATTCTTCAACCGTCTGACAATAAGATGGGTTTTAGGTCTAGTACATAGACTAACGTTAATTCAGGCCCAGTAACCAATCGTAATTCCGGTAATACCAGTGGTGGTATGTTAGAAACCATTATTCAAAACGCCACCACTAGCAACATCGACGCTCCTCTTTCAAGTAGTGTTATTGGAAACACCATGAATAGTCAAGCACCACCAAGTCTCTCAGATATGATGAAGAGACAAGAAACCCTTGGTGAAATATAATCATACAAGGATATGAAATACGCGTTCCTCTCAAGACTCAGACGGAGCAACCACCTCTAAAGCAACACAAGTATCATTTGGAGCAAGCCAGAAACGCCTCCAACTTTATTGTTGATACTAACACCTCCAGGGCCCACGTCCAAAGAGATAAAGGAGAAGTTCACCTAGCCCGTGATCTGGTACCAGAAAATAGTCAACAACAAAATCGCCGGTGGAGTTTTGAAAGGCCCCTGCAAAAGTCACAAAATGAAAGGCTTATCTCTATTCCACTAACACCAGCTTCTATGCCTAATAAAGATCCAGAGAATCCTACACTAAAGGGACATCTGTCTCCTCCTTTCTTGTCGCATAAGAAGATAAGGGTCCTCATCTTTCTTAAACCATCACCAGATGGATCCAACCAACGTTCCTAATGTTACCAGCGTCAGCACATCTAAAATCGACATTCGATGCGATGAAGAGATCCAAACTTCGTCATTCATAAGGGTCTAGAGAGACCACTTCCACTACCATTTTGTGGACAAGAGTGTCTGCCACCACTTTATCAGCAGAAACCATGTATATCTAGACTACGACATGGTTCTAGGACGTCCTTGAATCCACAAAAACAAGGAAAGGCTCAATACATCTCTAGATAAATCGTCACCAGGGGACCCACCTGTAGACGCCAACAAGCCAACAGACCCTAAAGATTGCTCACCTCCAGAATATCACCAAATAACATATTTGGACGCTAAACAATTGCATAAAGGATAGATGATGTTGTACGCCCGTGGATTTCGCCTCCATGTAAATCTTATTCAGCATATCTCTTTACAACCAGTTGTCCCAGGTCTCATTAAGGTTTGGGGACTTAACCCGAGTTTCAATCTCACCGTGCCTTGTTGATCTGAATGGGAAGCTGATCCTTTTTTAGAGTTTGTCGAATGGATAGGGGTTGTCTCTACTGAGAATATTAAAACCAATAACCCAATCATCCTTAAAATGTGTCATCAACCTGAGATACCGAAACCCGACCCTTTCTAAATCGGAGACACTACTGCCTCTCCTGGAGAAAAGCCACACCTGGTAATTAAAACTATATTAGGTGGATACTACAAACTAGTCAATACTGATAAGCTCACATGGGTAGTCGTATGTGGCAAGTGGCTTTAAGATGTCAAGGCTTAAACACTTCACTACCCCTGACAAAGTTGTTAAGGCTAAGCATTTTACCACCTCTAGCAATATTTCTCTGTTTTTACGCAACATTTGTAATTCCTCCAAAATGTTTGCAGTGCCTTGTATGCATACTTAGGATTTCAATTTATTTAATTGAACAAAGTATTATTTCTTTCTCTATAGAATACTTGCAGACCATTCAAAATCTACCTACTCAAAATTCCAAAATAAAACCCCATAAAAATCGGATATCTCAGAAACATATAAAAAACCTCAAAACCTACTATTTAGAAAAGATCTCTGAAGACTGGTTCAGCACCATCATCATATGCTCTCTCCACCTGTGAAAGAGCTTTAGTTGCAATCCTCAACTCTCAGGATAATCTTTCAGCATCATCTCTAGCCTTGGTAATCTCTTCTAAGCTGAAGACGCGCCTACTTCTTTCAAGTTCTCCTGAATGTCTCTCATATGATGACAAAGCCATCCAACAACAAGCTTAGCTATCTTAGATTCCTCCAAGATTCGGGTCCTATCAAACTCAAAGTTAAAGTCAAACCAGCATTCAGATACTCAATTGGTGCAGTTTCCAACGACACCACTTGGAGCATCATCTTCAGCAACTACATCCAAAGAATCACGTAAACAACACTAGGGGAATGAAGGTTCACACGAGCTCCACTCACTATTAAGAACCTCTCCAACACAGAAGAGACGGTCAACCAAAGAGTTGTAACCTTGACAGAGTCCTGCACTCTCTAAAGATATCATATTCTCACCTCTCCCCAACTACGTCGGGTAAGCTCCTGCAACCCCTAACGAGGATGAGATGCATCCCAAGTATACTTCAGAAAATGCAACTTCAGTAACCAAAGAGAAGTATGGAAGGGGACTGCTCACCGCAGCCCGTCCCCTATGACAATTAAGGATTCATAAGATAGCTCAAGATACGCCTCCGAGGACATAGTTTTTGAAGACACCTGTGTCACCACATCGTCAACATGACACCTTTCATCACATCCTCTTCACCCTCGACATCTCCAGAGAACTTTTCCCATATGAATGTTCCAAGCATACCATCATCACATCTAGAAGGGTAAAACAACCTTATGAGCCAAAGGGTCAAGATAAGACACAATTTCATTCAATCAATGCTCACGAAAACGTCCCAGTTGCGACTCAGCAGCCCAGGCACCAACGAGGGATCCAACTTCAATTCAAGTTCTTGCTCCATCCTTGGTGGGACAAAGACAATAACAACAATAGAGGATATCAACCTTCCTGGATTCCCTTTCCTGATCAGACCATAGAGGCATGAACTCATGGGGATACTATCAAATCATCCCTAGGCTAAAATAGTTACACTTGGGGATTGAAGGATTCTTCAGTTTTAGAGATTTAATGCAGACACCTCCTTCAACCAGAGTATTTGATCAATAACAGTAGTAGAAACAAGACCTCACAATCGCATTATCCTGACAAGAGGGGGGATACAGTACTACTTATATCTGCTCCAACAACACTAGATTGCCAATTGGAGATAAACAATAAAGTCAAATTCATCTTCCCAAGAGTAGACGATGCTAGCAAAGAAAAGAATAAAAGCAGTTATTCCCTGGAATTACCAAGTTCGAGAAGGATATGGTTTGTCAATTTTTCGTCCATACACAACCTCTCACTTGTCCGTCAATGTCAAGACCCTCTGCTTGTCCGCCCAGCCGTGACCTTCTTTCTTGCTTGGCCGACCATGTGAACTTGTGTACTCGTACTTACAAACCTGAACTACTGATGCTGCATCCCTGATGATGATATTGCGCCTCTATACATCCCTGTCAATCATTTCTGACTTGCAGATCCATCAACGTGACGATATGCAGAGTTCAAGCATGCATCAATATCTTTGGTAATATCTAATAACTAAGCCTTATAGTTTTATTCTTTCAATATTAAACCTCAGAATTATGCAGAAGAATTTTAAGGCAGGTGCTCATCCTTGTCTCTCTATATATGTATGAATGAGCTTATCATAACAACTACATATACGACTGAATTACTTGATTAATTGACCAACATTCATCACTATAAAAAAAATAATCATTAGAATATTACTGGTGTTTATTATAATATTCCCAGATGTTATATGATTCTTACATAAAAAATATCAAGCTCTTAGATGGATTGTCCACTAGTATGGAGCAATTTGAGTATTATTTGGTGCTATATCCCGCAGCTGGATTCCCAAAAATTAACTCATGTCTTATCCACGCTCAATTGAACAATATTGACTCACTAAAATATATATAGAGATTTATATAGAAGTTACATACGAGTTTACATCCTAGTGTTCTGATGGCACCACTGCCTTAAACTCATCTTAGTGTTCTGACGGCACCAGTGCCTCAACACTCATCTTAGTGTTTTAACAACAGCAATACATCGGCACTCATCTTAGTGTTCTGAAAACAACATTGCTTTAACACTCTCTACAACCAACTAATATTCTAAATACCTTCTCGTTGTTGTTACAGTAGAAGAAAAATGCATCAAATACCTAAAGAGAAAAATCGCAGAAAGAATAAAACTTGCTCAGCCAACTGCTACTCTTCTAGTAATATCTAACCATTAAACAATAAAAGTCATATTTTATTTCATATGGAAGACCACCATCTAATGCTTACCACACAATATTACTCGTTCTGCGTAAGAAGGGGACTTAATATATATGGTAGGTTTTTGAAAAAGGCATGAATTATAAAATCACTTTGCCTGGCTGCAGAAATATAATAAATGAATCTTTGATCCGGCGTCAGAATTATAGATACGCACTTTTGTCTTATATTCCGCAAGATAATTAAGAATGTGTATTCATCTCATGGCTACATTAATCCTGTAGCTCTTTTATATATGTATGCACCCTCAAAATTTCAGGGTTTTGCTCGGATAAACCTCTGTTATTTCATGTATGTCCATTCAAGCTATCTATATTAATCAGAACACGTTGATTATACAAAATTGTGAACATTCGGAATGAATGTTATGCCATACTTGATTGAAGACACTAAATAGATGCATAGCATCTAAATGCAGAGTCGTATCGAACATCGCCTCAAGTTGCAAACTTCCACGGATGAATTCCTTGAATATGCTTTGTATGCACTACGTAAAGGCGAAACATAATCTCACGCGATTGAGAATCCCTAAGCATGCCATGGCTATGGCCACGACATTATCAAGTGTCAACGCTAGAAGCGCATAGGCCAAGGACATGACACTAGCAAGTGCTATCCCTAGTAATCCCTAGTCATGCTCACTTTTGATATAGAATTAGGCCATCGAGCATTTTTTTTCTTTCTGACTTTTTTATTTGTTCCAGGTTTCCTTGACCGCCATCTCCCATAGAGAATTTATTATTCATCTGAGTTTTCTAACTTTATCCTCAATAGTTGTCTCATCGCGTAAATCCTTTTTATCTGAGTTTTAACTCAGACTCCATATTTTTCGTAAATAGAAAACTAATTATCTCAAACTTTATTTCTCTGTTTCTCTCAACTCAGGCTTCCTTCTTCTGCTACCACATCTCACTGGCAATTTCGTCAGCAAGATTTAGTAACTCTCCCTTATTACCATCGACTCGAACTTGACCATCACTCAACACTGCGATCATGCTCTCGAGCGTGAGCATCACTGAACTCCATCACATACTTCGAGCTCACTCTCATCAACACATACTGACTGCCATTAAAATCAATTAAACACCATCAGCCGCGACTACAGATCTTCATTGTGTCTCTATATCCATTAAACAACTCCTGGAGCCCTACCACCTTCACCAGCAATCATCACTATTATTCATCACATCCATAAAATTCGAGTCACATCACCATCTAGTTCTTCTCTGTAAATATCTTCGCAATCTTCTCCATAAACTCAACAAAAATCATTCAATCTTCCATTACTACTGTTTATGCCAAAATTCCCATTGACATGAACAACAAATAAATTGATAAGATACAGTAAATAAAAAGATTTTAACTAACATTTTGATACACAAAATCCTCTTTAAAATCAATCAATTAGAAAGGTTTTGATTAACCATTTATTTTCTTATCAAACATTTGATCAAATTACAGTCCCTTATTCGATATCTAATTCATGATCTTTATAAGTAAAGAAGATGAATCATGATCGTGAAACTTTGAAATAATATCTAACACAATAAATACATACCTAATGATCTTCTCTTTTTTCTCAGATTATTCTTCCTTAACCTATTCTTCTTTCAATTTTCTGACCCCCTCTCTGTTGAATGATCTCTTCTATTTATAGATCATCTAATGGGTCCCTCTTGTCCCGATACCTTCTTTCGTTCTCCTTATTATCTTTAGATCAGGATGATTGTATGGTTGACAGGTCATGCTCTTCACTTTTTGGTCTGTTACCTTGTATGATTAACACGTACTCTTCGTTCTTGGTGGTCCATTACCTCGTATGATTGACACGTACTCTTCGTTCTTTGTGAATCATATTTGTCCCGATCATAGGTGTCAACCATGCGGTTAAAGTAAATAAAAGTAATTATTGCTTTTACTTTCCCGTTCCATATTCATTCATTACTCTTACTTTCCCGATCTTATGTGTCAATCATGTAGGGATTTATTCAGTCTTTCACATCTGTCCTTTATTCCATCCTTCATACGGCTTTGATTCTGTGTTTCTCGTTCTTCTGAGAACCACTACTTCTTTCATTAATCGTCTTACACGTGTCGTGCTCCTTTTATTTCCTAACAACTTGCCCCCTTCTTCTCTTTTTTCAAAAACTTTTAACGGTCGATCCAAGGTTTTGGAAAAAGTAGAAGAACAATTATTACCTTCCGCTTTACCATTACTTCTTTTCACACGTTATGCGAATTTTTCGCAGGCAATAATTTCTATTATCACGTTTGTGTCAGTTACCTTTTTTCCAGGAAATCAAATATTTGCCTTGATTAACACCTTTTCAAATTGTGACGGTTTCTATTCTTTTCTTTAAATACGATGCAGTCTTTTCCATTTCTGTCTTTACCTCTTAAAGTTGTTGTTCTTTATCGTCCTTGAAATTTTCAAATACTTCCGTTCTTCCAATTGTTCAGGAGCTTTTAGCATCACCCACATTTATTCTACTTTTGATCAAGTAATTGTTTATCTTCTTTTTCCATGTATTTGAGGATTTTAACCTCCATCATCTTATTTTGATATTTAACCATGATTAGCTTTTAAAAGATATGATTGAACTGATAATTACTTTTGATTTTTATGATTGTTTCTTTATGATCTATGATTGATCCTTTGAAATTTTCTTTTCAGATAAAAACATTATGTCTTCCAGAAATCCCAATGCTGCTGGTGATCACCAAGAAACCGGAAGACCTTCAAGAATTTCTTCTTCTAGATATGCTGTGTCTCGGTCTGTTCGTAACCCAGCTCTTGATGCTTCTATAACTACCAGTGTTGCCCCTAGAAATAAGCGGGCTCATGCCACTTATAGTTATCGATCGATGAATATTGAGGATTTCAAGAGAAGGCATGCTCTTGAGGGTTTTAAAGTCTCACTCTATGACAAAAATTGTGATGTACTGACTTTAGGAGCAATTCAGAGTTTTAACTATTCTTCCCATAGTTTATTAATTTCAGATGGTGCTTTAGAGGCCGGACTTCATCTCCCACTATATGAAGAAGAAAATCCTTTCCAATTTGAAGTTCTTGCATCTCGCGGTGATTCTCCTCATGGTCAAGCTCGATCCATTACACAATAGAATAGAAATTGGTGGCGTATCCTTGATGAGTGTAGCCTCCAAAGTGAAGGGCGAACTAATCTGACTTGTTACGTTCCAGATTTTGTAGAACGTGACAATTATACAGTTGAAAATTTTCATTCTACATACGGAGATGGTGTCAGTGTCAGGAATTTTGTGAAGTGGAGCGTTAGCCCAGTTCGTAAGTGTCTTTCGGGATTTCCCTTATTACATGAGGTTGACGATCCGAAAATTAAGTTTATTCCCTTTACCAAAATTGATTTTCCCACAAAAAAAAAAGAATTCGTCAAGATCATGACTATAAGTGGTATCGTATTCCAATTATAATTGAAGGTCCTTGGGTTTTTGGTAACACCTCCAAAGATGAAATTCAAAGGGTTCGTAAACGTTTCCCAAGTTATTGTCCTTGGCGGTTAAATTTTGATGACTTCAAGTTTGAATATAAGGTTCTTACTATTCTTTCTTTTAGTATTGTCTCGAACTACCACTGAATTTTTTCTTACGGGACGAATGTTTGTGCTTCAAGTTGAACCCGATTCCGAACTTCAAACTAAAATTACTCCTCCTCGCCCAAGCCTCGGTATTCAGATTGTTGAAGGTAGGCAAAGAGTAGAGGAAGAAGTTATTGAAGGTAAGAGGAAACGAAAAATTGGTTCTCCTGAAAAGAAGAAAAAGAAACTAAAAAGACCATTATACCCTTCTGAAGTAGAAGAAGGGGAGATTAGGGATTGCTTTGTTGAAGGGAATAGCAGTTCCGCTCTTATCTTGGCTGCGGGACAGAACGTTGAAGGTTTGATCCAAGCAGAAATTTCGGGACAGAGCGTCATCATTGATGTTGTTCCTGTTAGCGTGGGAGAGCCAATGATTTCTCCGGACCAGCCTCCAATAGATCAATCTATTTCTGAAGTTGTTCCTACTACTGTTGCTCCTACCGGCTTCTATGATTCATTTTCTCCCCTTCCTTATAACTTCGACATAGAGCCAATCGCTTCAAATAGTGGTACAATGACAGTTTTTACTGGGCTACCTCAAGAAGAAGCAGATGGTATTGCTGTTGAAGAGGAAAATATTGAAGAAGTGAATGATGCTGTCATTGTTGAAGAAAATACTGAAAAGGAAAATGTTGTTGTTGATGTTGTTGTAGAAGAAAAGACAAATGAAGTTACTGAAGAAGCAAATGTTGGAAACATAGCTCCTAGTACTTCAGCTACAGATGTCTCTAATATCCCGAACCTCCTTGTAGATAAAAATACTTCTGGAGTTATTCCTGAATCAAATGCACCCATCGGGACATTGGTTCATTCTTCCAGTAATGTTGATAGGGCCGATGTTGACATGCCTGATGATGAACCTTATGCTCAAAGATCCTTCTCTGAAATGGATCTAAATATGGGAATGAATGAAGGAATCAACCTTGCTGGTGATGAGGACGAAGCTTTCAAGTGGTTTCTTTCTAAAGGACTTCTGAATACTTCTGCATGTCCCGAATCATTGAAATCTGATAGTTCTTCGATATCTAGGCTACGGAATTCACTTGGTGTTGTTCCAATGGAGGAGGCTCGGGACGCCTGGTTCGAAAGCGAATGTTACGATCAATCGTTCCCACTAAATCCTCTTTCTTCTTTAAATGAGGTTTTGGCTATTGCAGAGGGTCCATCATATTCTTTCCCGCAGCAAGATCTTGCTCAGCTTAAATATGGCACCGATTGCCTATTCACTTCGTATAAGTTTTATAAAGCTCGGGCCACAATGATGGAGCTATTGTTCAAGAACGAAGCAGAGAGGGTGAAGCGTGGAAATGATGATTTGCAGCAAGAAAATAAAAATCTCAAGCAGCAAAACAACTATCCTCAACAACAACTTCAACAATAACAACAACAACAACAAGAACAACAAGAACAACAACAACAACAACAAATTCAAAATTTTGAGGATCAAAATCAAAGGCTACAAAGTCAGAATCAAGGTTCGTTCCTTGCCCCCTAGTTCGTACCTATTTGGGTTCGTACCATTATTTTTTTTTTTTGAATTTGAAATTCATTTATGGGATCAATGGGAGACTTGGAATCCTTATTCAGGTTCGAGCGTAGGATGATTCAGTTGAACAATCATGCAAAAGAAGTAAATATGGAAATGGAATTGGTTAAAGGGAAATTAGCACAGTTGTCCGATAGTATTGAATTGAATACTTGGAGACGCAATAGAGCTGAATCGAAATATCAGGAAGCTCTGAAAACTTTAACTCTTAAAGAAACAGAGTTGAAGTCTATAGATAGAGGTATATGCTTGAGTTATATGCTTGTTTTGGTTATGGTATTATATGGTTTATCTGATATTTATTCTGGTTTTCAGGGTTAGAAAAGAAGGTCAATGAAGCTAATGCACGAGCAACAATAGCAGAGGCTGAACTCAATGTTGCAAATAGCACAATAACAAATATTACTGAAGAGTTGAAGACTTCGGAAAAGAATGTAGCTCTTAGCGTAATAAAGCTTCGGGATTTGCAAACTCGTTTGAATGCTGAGACTTTTAAGCTCGAAGCTCGCGAACAGGAAATTGTAAAAGAACAATCAAAATTTGAGGTGCTATTAAAGGAATTAAACGCTGAAAAAGATCAAAGATCCTGCTTGGATAAACAAGTAGAAAAATATCAGCAAAAAATTAAGGATCTTAAATCAGAAATTGATTATGGGAGTGCTTATACAAGTTTGGTGAGAGAAGATGCCAAGGAAAAAATTGTAATATCATTTAATGCTACCTTGGATCGTGCTCAAGCCGATCCTTCTGTATTGAATGGTCGCGCTCCTGTCCGAAGGTTCCTTCTCAATCGTCCCGACGCACCAATTCCGAAGCCTAGTTGTACTTGTTCTTTGTTCTAATGTACATAGCTGCATCTTTTGATATTCTTTTCCTATGTCCCGATCCTTTTGTATCTTTGAATTTTGACTTACTTTAGTTGGAAACTTCATTTTGTGACTTTCTTCTATTGTGCTTGGATATGATTTTAATATTGTTCCTGCAGAAGAGTTGACATTTTTGAAATCTTTAGGTTAATCATATTGTTTCATGAGTACAATGGATCGAAGTATATATACCTCAAAACATGTAATTCGAGATCCCACACATACGAAACAAACCCGGGCCAGGGGTAAGATTCAGGGTTGGTCCCAAACGTACTCTGAAAATGATAACCATAAATTAGGTATTCCTTATTTATTAGAATCTCAAAATTATCGAAATTCTATAAGGACATTTACCTTTTTGTTGATATTACGATTGTATCGCTAATCGTAAGCGCTTTCCAGAATATGATGTTCCTGGAGTAATTGGATCATAATTGTGTCACCAATCGAAGCGTTTTCCAGAATATGGTGTTCCTGGATTTGAATTTTGATTATGTCGCCAATCGTAGCGTCTTCCAGAATAAGGTGTTCCTGGAGTAATTGAATTTTGATTATGTCGCCAATCGTAGCGTTTTCCAGAATGTGGTGTTCCTGGAATTGACTGTTATTTTAAGTATGACTTCATAAAAAATGTTATCATCAGATAAAGTATTGAATAAAAATTTGTATACCTGTATTGGCCACCATAGCTGTACTGTTAATCATGGATAATAAAGTTTTAAGTATTGTGCGTTCCATGGATGTTGTAGGATTTCTCCTCGCATATTCCGAAGATAGTATGATCCTTGTCCCGCTGATGCTTGTATTATGTACGGACCATCCCAAGTTGGTGCGAATTTCCCTGCACTTTTGTCCCTATGGTATTCTGTGATTTGTCGTAAAACATATTGTCCTTGGACAAAGTTTCGTGACTTGACCTTTTTGTGGTAATTCCGTGCCAACTTTCTTTGATAATTTTTCATTTTCTGGAATGCCACTTCTCTTTTTTCTTCTAAATCATCTAACTTTTGTAACATTAAATCTGAATTTATATTTTTCTCCCATGCTTCTATTCTAGTTGTAGGTAGAATGATTTCTGTTGGTATAACTGCTTCTGTCCCGTAAGTAAGAAGGAATGGTGACTCTCCAGTGGATTCTTTTCTTGTGGTACGATACGCCCATAATGTGTTATGCAATTGTTCACACCATTGCTTGTAATGTCCATCCAATGTTTTCTTCAAATTTGTTGCGATTGTTTTATTTGTGGATTCAGCCTGTCCATTACTCTGGGGATAGAATGGTGTGGATTTGTGTTTCTGAATGTTAAATGCTTCAAATAGCATATCAATGTTCTTTCCTTGAAATTGCTTTCCATTATTAGAAACTATGGCTGCTGGAATCCCAAATCTGCAGATGATATCTTCAAATAAAAATGTGAACACATCGACATCTCTGATTCGAGCTAATGCTTTAGCTTCTACCCACTTGGTAAAATAATCGGTGGCCACAATTAAATATTTTCTCTTTTTGGTACCTTCAACTAACGGTCCAACAATATCTACCCCCCATTTCGCAAATGGCCATGGACTGAGTATAAAATTAAGCTCTGTTGTAGGTGCTTTGATTTTCTTTGCGAATCATTGATATTCTTCACACCTTCGTACCATGTTTTCTGAGTCCTTAAGCATGGATATCCAATAATAACCTTGGGTTTTAGCTTTTAATGCGAGTGAACGTCTTCCACTGTGGTTTCCCGCATATCCTTAATGTATTTCTTTGAGTATCCGTAATCCTTCCTTTTGTGATAAGCATCGGAATAATGGCCCGAGGAATGATTTACGACAAAAAATACCATCCCGAAGATGGTAACTATCCGATTTGAGTTGAATTTTTCTTGCTTCTTTAGAATTTGAAGGCAATATTTTATCTTGTAGATATTGATGAATCGGAATCCTCCAATCTGGTTCATTTGGTTGATCATCTATTTGTTGGGGCATAGGTGTGGCAGTTTGTATTGCGGGATCATTAATTTCTTCTATCACATCTTCTTCTATGTTATTAAGTGCTTTTATTTGTATATATGGTTCATATATTCTTCCGACTTTTATAGCTGTGATATTAGGATCGTTTACCATGGAGGAAATGAATGCCAGAGCATCAGCGTGTCGATTTTTTTCTCGGGAAAGATGCCGAAAAATAATGTTTGGGATATGATTTGTTAAGGTTTGAACAAGGTTTTTATATTGTACTAAATCTTCATCAAGTGTTTGGTATTTTAATTCGAATTTTCGAATTACCAATTGTGAATCACTTGTGAGTCGAATATTGCTGATTCCTAGCTCGATGATGAGTTTTAGAGCATGAACTACAGCTTCATATTCTACTATGTTATTTGTATGTTCTTCAAACTCAAGACGAAATGAATGTGTCATTCGTCCTCCCATTGGTGCAGTAATCACAATGCCAATTCCCGCTCCTTCCTTATTTCGGGATCCATCAACAAAGACTTCCCACCTTTGAGACTTTGTTGAGTTCAGGATATCTTGTGGGTCCTCTTCCTCGCATCCTGGTAATCCTTTAACATAGATATAAATAAAAAAAAATGAATTATTAAAGTGATGAAAATTTTAGTGAAAAAGTTTTAAATAAATTTATTTCTTTTTTTCCATCTATCGGACCTTGAATTTCATATTCTTCTTCAATCAGGAAATCCGCAAGGAAGTCAGCTAAAACTTGAGATTTTTGTGCGGTTTGCAACTCATAAATGATGTTGAATTGTTCTAGCTGAGCATTCCATTTTGCGATCCTCCCTACTTTTCCTGTATTCTTTAATACTATTGTAACGGTGCCTTGCTCGGGACACGAACATAATGTGTGAGAAAATAGGTACCTAACTTCTGAGTGGCAAAGACCAATGATAAAATGAGTTGTTCGATTTTAGTGTAATTTCTTTCTGCTGAATTAAGGGTTTTGCTGATGTAATATATTGGTTTCTCTATTTTCTCATTAGTACGTGCCATCACTGCGCTGATTGCATCTTGTGTTGCCGCTATGTACAAAGTTAATATTTCTTCAGGTTCCGGTTTCTGTAATGCTGATAATGTAGCCAGATGCATTTTTATGTTTTGGAATGCTTGTTCACATCGTTCGTTCCAATCAAATTTATTTTTCTTCTTCAGTATGTCAAAAAAGGGTTTGCACCGTTCTGATGATCTAGCAATAAATCTGCTTAAAACGGCCAAACATCCATTTAATTTCTGTACACTTTTAATGTTGTTGGGTGATGGCATATCTGTTATTGCTTGAATCTTTGCTGGATCAACTTCAATTCCATTTTTTGTAACCAAATACCCCAAAAAACGTCCCGAAGTAACACCAAAAATACACTTCTCCGGATTAACTTTCATCTTGTATTTTCGTAATGCACCAAAAATTTCAGTGAGGTCTTGTAGATGAATGATAGATAATTTACTGTTTACCAACATATCATCCACATAAACTTCTAGAATTTTTCCGATCCAAGGTTTGAATATTGCATCAACCAGTCGTTGATATGTTGCTCCTGCATTTCGTAATCCAAATGGCATCCTGGTATAGCAATACAACCCCCGTGGAGTGAAGAATGTCGTATGTTCTTGATCAGCTTCTGCAAGTGCGATTTGGTTGTATCCCGACTGACCATCCATAAAAGATAATGCCTCATGGCCTTCTACAACGTCTACCAATTGATCAATATTAGGAAGTGGATAACTATCTTTCGGACATGCCTTATTTAAATTGGTGAAGTCTATTCAGATTCTTACCCCACCGTTCTTTTTTGGAACGATCACCATATTAGAAATCCACGTTGGATATCGTACTTCACGAACGAATCCTGCATTTAAAAGCTTTGCTAACTCTTTTCTACTGGATCGTTATACTCCGGTGCAACCTTACGTATCCGTTGTCGAAATGGTATAACATCGGGACGTATTTGTAATTCATGTTGTACAATATTTGGATCTATCCCGGGCATGTCTTCCATGTTCCATGCAAATATATCTACAAAATCACGAAGTAGCTTGATCAAACTTTGCTCCATATCTTCTTTCATCAATGTTCCAATTCGCACTTGTTTAGGCAATTCTGTAGTTCCAATATTTATAATTTTAGTTTCTTCTACAAAAGTGAAAATTGGTTTAGGATTCCCGATCGAAGTTGGAGTTCCCTTTAATTGCTATGAGGATCCTTCGAATTGCCGATTTGTTGAATTTTCTTGATTCTTACTGCTTTCTCCTAATTCATTTGTTTTTTTTTTCGACGTTTCTTTTCAAGTATTGATTTATCTCCTCTTCTTTTGCTTTGATTTTACGGTCTTTCTTCCTTTCTCGCTGTTGTTGTTCCCGTTCTTCATTCATTCTTACTTCTTCCATTATACAAAACTTTACATCATCTTGATCTCCTTTAATCTCCATTTCTCCTTGCGGTGTTGGAAACCGCAAATATTGATGCTAAGTTAAAATTACACCTTTCAGCTGGTGTATCCATCGTCTCCCGATTATTGCATTTTACGGGGATGGAGCATTTACTACGCTGAATCTTGTCAAGATGTTAATTGGTCCAGCTGATACTTGCAAATCAATATCTCCTTCGAGTCTTGAAGCCATTCCATTGAACCCATAAATAACATATCGGGACGGGGTTAACTGATCTTTTTTTAGTCCCATTTTGCAAAATGTGTCATGAAACAACACATTTAAAGAACTGCCCCCATCCAAAATAATTTTTCTAACGTTCCACCCTGAAATTAGCAATGTAAGAACCAAAGGATCGTTATGCATCTCAATTTCTTGATCTACTTCCTGTGCCGAGAAAGTTAAAGGGGATGCCATCCAGTCTTCCCAAGCTTCTGTTATTCTTCCTGATACTTTAAAAATTTCATGGTCCCGAATCCTCTTGCATAACTTTTTATTGATTGCAGCGTTCATATCTGTATCTCTTTTTTCTGAAAATGATATCATATTAATGGTTTGTTTGTTATATGGGATATGCGCTGCCTTGCATTTGTCTGGTCTTGCTATTGGTTCGGGCCTTTGAATATATTCTTTCAACTCTCCTGCATCAATCATTCTTTGTACCAGTATAATAAAATTCCTGCAATTATCTGTTGTGTGCCCTTTATAACAGTGGTACTCACAATAATCTTTTGAATGTTGTGTGAACTCAAGCTGATTGCCTCTTGATGGTGGCCACTGGAAATCTTTTGAATGTTTTGTGAACACTCTTTCTTGAAATCGTTGAACAAAATTTTTGTTATCCTCTTGACGTGGGCGCTTTGATTCTCTTAGTTCATATTTACGAGGGAACTTCTTTTTTTGTTCTGGTGATACTTCGATTGAATTTGTCCTTTTTATGTTTCTTTGATTTCACGAATTACTTCTCGGACCTTGTTCTTGCACATCTTGCAGTCTTGCACATGTTTATATTATTTCCCTAAGTTGTCCCTCAGTTTTGGGATTGTTACGATGAATTTCAATAAAAAGTTGACATTTCCGATCAGCGATTCCCTATTTATAATGATTGATCGCTATACCTGAATCTACATCTCCAATTGCTTGGCAAATTGTATGCCATCGGGCCGTATATGACCGAATCATCTCTTATGGCCATGATGTAAGGGAATATAGTCTGTCCACTACCGTATCAACGGGCTTGTTGTACATATATGCTTCGAGAAATTTCCTCACTAATTGTGAATAACATTGAATGGAACTTTCTGGCAATCTGTCATACCATAACAATGCTGAACCTTTCAAACTTGAAGGGAAGCATCGGCACATTATTGCTTCGTGTCCGTCCCATCATGACATCACTCGATTATAATATTTTAAGTGTGAGGTCGGGTCCTTCGTACCATCATAACATTCAAATACAGGGATACTGTATTCTCTTGGCAATGGAACGCATGTCAACTGTTGAGCCAACGGTGTTCGTTTGGCTTCCTTCAGCACCTCTTCAATTCTTCCTCCTTCTTTATTTTTTAAACCTTTTATCTCTTCTTTCATTTGCTCCATAGTTTCAATACATTTTTGCCATTGTGCACGTTGAATTTCTTGATTTTCCCGTTGCCTTCTAGCCCGGGATGATGATCCTGCTAATACCATTCTCTGATCTTGATTTTCCCTTTCATTTTTGGGTGCATGCCTTCCAGAAATTGCTTATTGACTTCGTGACCCTGCTGCTGCTAGTTTTTCCTCACGTTGAATCGCATTTTTCAAAGCTTGATTTTCTTTAGTTAATAGTGCAATTTGATCATTACTGGCTCTTTGTTCTCTTCTTATTTCATTCATTTCTTTCAGCAAATTTTGAAGATGATTTACTTCATTTCATGAATTCTCATGATATGACGATTTATTTTGAATAATGGTATTTGGTGTTAATTCCTGATTAGGTATATGACTTCCTAAATCACTCTGCTGTTGTTCTGGTTCACTCTCTTCTTCCCTTTGTCTGTGATTTTGTTCGTCGTTACTGTCCTGATTTCCGGAGCCTGCTTCTTGAGACATATTTCTTCTGGATTCTTTGTTTCTTGATTGTTTCTTTTCTCTTTAATTCTAATGATCTTCCAAAAGTTAGCCACATAATTTCTTAGCAGATTATTTAATAGAGAAATAGTCAAACACTAGTTTACTGACCTTTTAAAAATCTATCTATACTTTTAACAAAATAATTTGTATTATCTACCATAAATCTTTTAAAATTCATGTAAAAGGAAATCAAGCATTTAAACAGATCCATTCAAACTTAAAACTTTTTCCTTTCAATGACATCCAATTTCCCTTTTGCATATCACATATAGGTTATTATGCAATAGAAAAAATCCATTTTTGAAAACACAAATACTAAATTTCTTTACTTTTTCTTTTTTTTTAAAATACATCAGAAAAATCCATTTTTCTTGAACAGGTAGGATAAATCCTTTGACACAGTCCCTGTTTCTAGCACCAAATATGTTTATGCCAAAATTCCCATTGACATGAACAACCAATAAATTGATAAGATACAGTAAATAGAAAGATTTTAACTAACATTTTGATACACAAAATCCTCTTTAAAATCAATAAATTAGAAAGGTTTTGATTAACCATTTATTTTCTTATCAAACATTCGATCAAATTACAGTCCCTTATTCCATCATGATCTTTATAAGTACAGAAGATGAATCATGATCGTGAAACTTTGAAATAATATCTAACACAATAAATACATACCTAATGATCTTCTCTTTCTTCTCAGATTATTCTTCCTTAACCTATTCTTCTTTCAATTTTCTGACCCCCTCTCTGTTGAATGATCTCTTCTATTTATAGATTATCTAATGGGTCCCTCTTGTCCCGATACCTTCTTTCGTTCTCCTTATTATCTTTAGATCAGGATGATTGTATGGTTGACAGGTCATGCTCTTCACTTTTTGTTCCGTTACCTTGTATGATTAACACGTACTCTTCGCTCTTGGTGGTCCATTACCTTGTATGGTTGACACGTACTCTTCGTTCTTTGTGAATCATCTTTGTCCCGATCATAGGTGTCAACCATGCGGTTAAAGTAAATAAAAGTAATTATTGCTTTTACTTTCCCGTTCCATATTCATTCATTACTCTTACTTTCCCGATCTTATGTGTCAATCATGCAGGGATTTATTCAGTCTTTCGCATCTGTCCTTTATTCGATCCTTCATACGACTTTGATTCTGTGCTTCTCGTTCTTCTGAGAACCACTGTTTCTTTCCTTAATCGTCTTACACGTGTCGTGCTCCTTTTATTTCCTAACAACTACCATTCTTGTCTTACTGCAAAATATTCCATCACCGAAGCCATTAATTGCAGTTGAACAAAATCGAGTTGGCCACAGCCTTATTGGTTCTCTCGCTCTCAAAAATTAGTCTTGCCTATATAACCCATGTTTTATACAGCTCCATTAACTCCACTGATATCCATTTAAGCTCGAAATCCATCATCAACAATCAACTTGATCAATAACAGAAGTGTATCCTTCCTCTTTTTATTTTCTCGGCTAAATAAGCTCCTATGTTTTACTCCCTTATCTCTTTGACTAAACACCTCAAAACACTCTTTTGAACCCATTAAATTCGTATTATCCACGTTACAGACTAAACAGCCGGAATCACAGTTGATCTAATTCCGCTGTTCTGTTCGAAGTCTTGAAGAAGAAGGTGACAACCCCTATTAAAACCGCTGGCGCCTGTAAAACTGTATAAATCTAGGTATCTCTTAGTAATAGTGCAGGTGCCCTTAACACTTTTTAATGAAAACTCGTTTAATTGTCGGTTCCGTGAAACCAACGACTTAACTCCTCTTTTTGCACATAACTTTCTCATACGAAGTATTGTTCTGATTTTTCGTAGAAGTTAGTGGAGTCATAGACTCAAAATACATGAATGATTCGTGAGTAAATGATAGTGCTGGCACGAGCAGGGTAAAAAATACGAAAAATAGGAAGAAGGGAAGGCTAGCTAGCGCTGCCAGGCCTGTAACGTTGTTAGTGCTAGCGCTAGCATTGCTAGGGCCTGTTTGGCGCGTATGCGTGTTGGCTTTGCTGAGTTTTTGGCTATTTACTGGTCTTTTGGCACATATGTGTGCTACTTATTTGTGTTGGGAGCGTGACTAGGGTTTTCCAATGCTAGCACTTGCTAGCGCTATGGTTATTGACTATGCAACTCTAGCTTTGACATTCATTAATGTCGTGGCCATATTTATGTCATGTTTAGAGTTTCTCAATTGTATGAGATTTATTATTAGCATTTTATGCTTAACTTTTATGCAGTGCATACGTAACATTTTCAAGAGATCCAGCCGTGGAAGTTTGCAACTTGAAATTATGCTTGATGCGACTCTGTAATTAGATGGTATGCATCTAATTAGCGTTTTTTTTTTCATATATGGCTTAGCCTCTATTCTGAATGTTCGCAATTTTGTATATTCAGCGTGTTCTGTTTTATACGAATAGTTCGCATAGATGCACATGAAATAACGAGGATTTAGTTGAGTATAACTATGAAATTTCTATGGTGCATATACATGCAAAAGAGATACAAGGCTAATTTATCCAGAAGCTGAATAACCCTTTTCGATTTTCTTGCAGAATATAGGATAGTAGTAATATTCATAATTATGATGCTATGTTAGGAAATTATGCATATTTACTTTGTACTTCTGCAGTTTGGCGAAAAGCAATATTACAATTTTCTACCTTGTAAAAAATCCACCATCAACAAGGGTGACATCAAAATTGTGAATTAACCTCATTCTTGTAGTCTGAATTACGGGCGACACTACTCCCCGAAGAAGTTGTCATAAAAAATTATCATCATCAACAAGTGGGAGAAATATCAATTTATGTATCCAAAGTGAAGGAAAAAAACAAGATAAATAGTAAGATGTGAATTTTTTGAAGTTTTGTGTAACATGAACAATTTTAAAGTTGTGAAGAAACAATCACGAAAATCCTTGTCCCTTGTACCGTAATCAAGTATGTGGAAAATAAAAAATTCAAAAAGAAGTTTCGAGACAACACCAATTGAAGAGAATAAGAGTTTAATTAAGTGCACCAAACAGTCGAGAAAGTGAACATTGTAGAAGTTTTACAAGGTTTGAAAGTTCATTATCGAAAATTGAAGCCGAAAATAAGTTGTTTCTATTTGACGTTTTAGAGGGGATTGTTTGTTTATAGAATCAGATAATAAGGTGGGTGAGCATTCTCATCCTCACATATGGTTGATTTCCTTTCTTAAAGATCGAAATTGAAAATCAGCGTTACATTTCCGTGTGTAAGTATTCTCATATTTATTTCATCTTGCACACATGAGCGACCCATTTCTATCGTTTTATCAGTGACTAACCGGTGAGGCAGAAGTTAAGGTAAAAATTCTTATTGATTGGTCTCGAGGTTGTATTTCTTCATATGGAAATGCTTTAACACATTAAACTCTCTTTCTCATCGATTAAGCGTATTTATTTTTGCAATTATCTTATACTTCTAACTTCTTATTATTGGGTGCACAAACAGTATGTCCTCATAGCTATCTTGACGCTTGCGACTTTGGAGTATTTAGTAGTTGGAGTAGATTTTGTGGGTATATCACTTGAAAACCCTTACGAGAATATAACTCGTCCTTTAGGGCCACCTAGGGGTTTAAAGGCTTGTTGCACATGCTAAGTGTATTTGTGATTCCTCCGAAAGTGAGTTAGGATTAGTTAGGGTAGTTTGCTTGAAGACTACCAAAAGATAAGTGTGGGGAATTTGATAGGCTTCTAATACACCTAATCCGAGTTTTTGTTCGTTAGTTCTCTTGTAAATGTATATATTACGCTTGTTTTACATTTTATATGTATTTTGGAGATATGAAAATAAAGAAGAGAAATATGATTTTTAGGCGTTGTTTAGAGGCATTAGGTGTTGGCAAGCTCGAAGTCAGTAAGCACTCAAATCTTTATTATGTCGAAAACGAGAAATCGAGAAATCACTAGGGGAAGCCAGGTTTACATATGAATTGAGAGAATTACTAGAAGGAACCTGTTGTTCCATAAAGCAGTGATATGGGAAGACATTATGATCTACTATGAGCAGATCAATATCTCGTTTGGGGCAGCCAGTTATGAGCAATTTCTGGAGCACCAGAGCATTTCTCCTTAGGGAAGTCATATCATAACAATTCATAATTGCTAAAGACAAACACGCCTTCCACTCGGGGCTGACACGGAATTATAGCTGAAAATTATTGCAGCAGACATGATATTTATCGGAGCCACATTCTCCAACATTATAACCTAAAACTATAACAAGACCAATTTTATCTTCTTCAAGGTCAAAACCATGTTTTATTTATGTTAAATTGGTCGAGTTCTCCTATAAGCATGCCGTTATTCTAGCCATGTTCGGATGGGTTTTGACAATGGTTCACGAGAGAATTTCGAAGGATGAAATCAAGAGATAAACATAGGGCTAGAAGTTTTCTATTGGAAGGGTTGTCAAAGTTTGGCAACAAGTATTTAAACTTGAGAATTATTCAAGAACTGCTGCTATCATTGACATCCGATGATAAAGGAAAATGAGATGGAGGTGATTTTTTAAAGGTACGTTGGATTGGCAAGTTGGGTTCTTATTTAAATTTGAACCACGAGAATGAGTGGTTAACGGGTTTCTGGTGATATTAAGGAAGACATGGCAGAGAATTTTGGGTGATGTTTTGAATCTGAGAAGAAAACTTAAAATTATGGTGACATTGATAGTTTCTTTCAAGAACTTGGAGTTTGATCGGAAAATCAAGAAAAAAGAAAGAAAACTTACAAAAAAGATTGGACATATGAATATGGACAAAAAAAATGAAATGTGTGAACTTTATTAATCTTCTTATTACCATTACATGATTCCTAACTGAGTTTATATACACACTCAATTAGCTTATGACTTAAAACAGAATTAAGCTAAATCAGACACATGACTAAGCTATATGACTATCTAACTGACTAACACCCAAATGTGATGTGCCACCTGTGTGCATTGCTGACTATGCTCAACTGCCAGAGATACTAGCACTCCATCCTGCGAGAGAGGAACCCCCCAGGTAGCCCTGAACCTATCATTGCCCCCTCCTCAAACACACCTTGTCCTCAAGGTGCACAGACCTGCCCGGCAACTTCAAAATCTGGGAACTGCTGAGAAAATGAAGTTGAATCTTCCCAAGTATCCTCTGCCTCATCTCTGCCTTTCCATTGAATCAACCACTTGGTATTTAGAATTCGATGTCCCTCCACAGATTTTCTAAAAACTAACTTTCTTCCCAGCACCTTAACTGGAATAGCTTCCTGGTTATCTGACAAAGATGGTAGACTGTGCTCTGGTTTCACCTGGGTGTATCTTGCTCTACGGAGGGAGTTGAAGTTTGTATGCCACCTTCCCTATTTTCTGAATCACTTTGAATGGTCCAAAAAATTTAGGCAGAAGTTTGTGAAAAGAATGACCTGCCAATGAAATCATTTGATATGGGACCAGACGTAAGTAAACCATGTCATTGACCAGAAACTCCCTCTCTGTACGCTTCTTGTCAGCTTGTGCCTTCATTCTCTGTTGAGCCATCTGCAAGTTGGTGCGCAAAATCTGTAGCATATTGTCCCTGTTGGTTAATTCTTCCTCCACAGTCTCTACTCTTGTTGTGCCTACTTCATGCAGATGGATGATAGGAGGAGGATACCCATATAAAATTTGAAATGGGGACAACTTGGAAGATGAGTGATATGCGGTGTTGTAATTCCATTCAGCCCAAGGCAGCCATTTAACCCAAGATTGAGGAGCATGTGAAGTAAAAAACCTCAAATAAGTCTCAATACATCTATTCACCACTTCTGTCTGTCCATCAGTCTGAGGATGGAATCCTGAACTCATACTTAGTTTAGTTCCACTTAAAGTAAAGAATTCTTTCCAAAAGTGGCTCAAAAACACTGGATCCCTATCACTAATGATGGATGTAAGCATTCCATGCAGTTTGAATACACTATCCACATAAACTTGTGCTACTGTGGACTCAGTATAAGGATGAGCTAGAGCAATGAAATGAGCATATCTGGACAATCTGTCTACTACCACAAATATTACTGTTTTATTCTTGGATCTTGGTGATAGACACATTTTAGTGTCTAAATTGCACCTTAGTTTCTATTAAGTTAGTATTCGATTTTGCAAATATTA